>PVIC010012001.1:0-40468 GCA_004025085.1 Thryonomys swinderianus
CCAAAAAAAAAAAAAAAAAAAAAAAAGGATGGAATGGTACTGGCAAAGTAACAGACCCGAGAACCAATGGAATAGATTAGAAGATCCAGAATCAACTTCAGATACATTAAGCCACCCCATCTTTGACAAAGGAGCCAAATAGTCTAAATGGAGGAAAGACAGCCTCTTTAATAAATGGTGCTGGACAAACTGGGCTTCAACATGCCAAAGACTAAAGCTAGATCTGTCTCTTTCACCATGTACTAAATTAAAATAAAAACAGATTAGAGACCTAAATACTGAAGCAGAAACAATAAACCTTACACAGAACCAATTAGGCAGAACTCCTGGAGGCACTGGCTTAGGGAAAGACTTTGTGAACAAAACCTCTACAGCATGAGATGTAGCAGAAGGAATCAACAATGGGATCTCATCTTGTTGAAAAGCTTCCCCATAGCAAAAGAAACCAACGGCAGAGCAAAATGACAACCAACAAATTAGGAAAAAATATTCACCAACGGTTTCTCAGGCAAAGCGCTACCATCTAGAATATACAAAGAGGTTTAAAAACCCAGCTCCCCCAAATTTAAAGACCCAATATATGTGCACATGTGTCGCCATGATATGAATGTTTTAATTCTTTGTGTATATCCATAGCACGGAACAGCAGGGTCAAATGGGACCTCTAATCCTAGATTTTTGGGGAATCTCCACACTGGTCTCCATAGAAGCTGCACCAGTCTACATTCCCACCAACAACAGAGAAGGTTCCTTTCTCTGCACAGCCTCAGCAGCATTCGTTGCTGGCTAATTCGAGATAGCAGCCCTTCTTTGTGGAGTGAGATGGAATCTCAGTGTTGTTTTCATCTGCATCTCTCGAATGACCAGTGATGCTGAACATTTCTTCATATGCTTCTTGGCTGCTTTGACTTCTTCCTCTGAAAAGTGTCTGTTCATTTCAGATGCCCATTTTTGAACTGGGTCTTTAAATTGGGGGGGGGGAACTGATTTTTTTAAAGCTGTTTATATATTCTAGATAGTAGCCCTTTGTCTGAGGAATTACTGGTAAAGATCTTTTTCCCCATATTGTTAGTTGCCTTTTTACTCTGCTGGTGGTTTCTATTGCTGTGCAGGAGCTTTTCCATAGAAAGAGATCCCATTTGTTGATTTCTTCTGCTAGATCTCATGCTGTAGAGGTTTTGTTCACAAAGTCTTTCCCTAAGCCAGTGTCTCCAAGAGTTTTATCTAACCTGTTTTCCAGCAGGATTAGTGTTTCTGCTTTAATATTTAGGTCTCTGATCCACTTTGATTTTAGTTTAGCACACAGGGAAAGACATACCTCTAGCTTTAGCCTTTTGCAGGCTAAAGCCCAGTTCTCCCAGAACCATTTCTTCTTTAAGATTTAATTTAATTTATTGGTACATTATGTTTACACATCACAATTACACTTCACCTTGAGAATTTGTACCAGTATATGATATAACTTCGTTCTAATTTTCCTCTTCCCCTACCCACCCTACAACCCCGCCTCTATATACACAAGCTTTGTTTCCTTTTTTTCCCATCCATTTTTCTCTTTCCCCTCCTTATTTACCCCTAAACCCCATTGCCCTTTGAGTATTTACTATTTCACTGTATCGATCACGCATTCTAGAACACGTTTCCAACTTCAGGTTCTCAACTGTCGAACAGTCTTTCCCTTGCTGTGGTACCAGGGTGCCCCATGAGCTGTGGGGCTTCGAGCCAGGCCGGGAATCAGGGACCGACGCTCAGAAAACTGTTAGGATTTCACTGAATTCTGCTCCACAGGCTTCTGCTGTTGTTGGGCATCGCCGCAGCCATTCGGTAGCCAACGGTGTACAGAATCCACAAGGAAACTTCGCCGTGTTACAGAGAAGACCTTTCCTTCTGGGAGGAGAGGGATCTCTGAGGGTGACGGATCATTTCTTTGGCAGCTGGCAGAGCCATGACTATTTCTTCTAGCAGCTCCCCGCCTTTGGGGGCAGGGATGGCAGGGTTGGCAATCAGAACCTCTTCCTGCCACAGAAAGAGTGTTGTTGCTCCTATTTCATGTTCCAGATCGTGCCCAAGAAGTTTGGTTTCTATTTTTTTGCCCTGAGATACTTTTCTCATGTGTGCATGTCGTTTTAGGCAAGATTTTGTTGTGTGGCCGCTTGGCAGCATCTCCTGGGGCCAAGCAATGCCCTTGCCCCGCCTCCCAGTTAGCTGCCAATGCAGACAGGTGCCGCTCACTACTCCTGCCTCTTTCTCTCGGGATTTCCCCAAAATGTATTGGCTATTGCTGGTCAGTTTGTTTGATGTGAAAGCGGCGCCCTGCTTCTGGAGACAGTGAAGGACGGGGAATTGTTCGTACACTGAGCGTTAGCACATTTCAAAGATATTTTAAGGACACCGCAGGGAAAGTTTGTCTCTTTTCCTGGGAGAGGAGGAGAAGCTGCCTGCTGGTGCCCCACGCCCCGCTGTCCGCTGTCGCCAGCTCAGGGCTCAGCGCCCGTGGCAGCTGGGCTTCCCCAAATCCGTGCGCCGTGAACTCTGTGGCTAAAAGCAGCATCGTGAGACCTCAGGAACTTCTGTGCTCAGAGCGATTCACACATTAGAACGAAAATTTGGGGACAGGTGGGAAAGTTTGGATTTCTCTTCACGTTGAATTCAAGAACTCTGAAGAAAGCAGAACTTGTACATATATAAAGTTAATGCTTTACAACAACATTGGATTGTAACATAATAATTTCAGTGAGAACGCAGTACATTTATGCATAAACGCAATAGCCACAATAATTACAATATAGTCTTCCTAATATTTGAGCATCTGTTTATGTACATATGTAGAAATAACATATGAAGACTTATAGAGAAATATATTTTACAATAGGAGGATCATTTGTTTATTCAGGTTTAAGATATTTTTGTTAAGTTATGATATACAGTCATATTCTGGAATATTAGTAAACTCTTTCCAAATTTGGATACTCCTAATTTTGTAAGTGGTTTTGGTGTGTTTATAGACAGAATGAGACTAGATGGATCTCTGACACAGAACGGATGGTAGCACCTAGATGTATTCTCTCTGACAAGTAAAGTAGCTACGTTTACAGCTTTCTACATCTTTAAGTCATTTTGTATATGATACCAAAGAATCTTTCAGAAGTGCAATAATGAGAACTTTCACTGTGAAGAAAAAGTATTATTTTTCATGTTTACAACAAAAAGTCTTGATGGTTGCAAGTGGAATATAATTGACATGTATTTATACTTTAAGTTGGATTAATTATGTCTGTATGTAGAATCTTAAGAATATTTCATCTATAGCTTCCTTTCACATTTTATTGCTATATATTTTCACCCTTTAGAAATACTTTTCATGTTTATATGTAAATACATATTTTGTACAAATACAAAACATGTGCATGCAAAATATCTAGAATGTTTTAATGCTCAGGGTTTTTGCTTTCATTAAATATTTTTACATATGTTTTCTGAAAAGCAGACATGATCATTTAGGTGAACAAAAATATGATTTTTAAAATTCTTCCTTTTAAATATACATTTCCAATTTTATAAAAACTTCTGAATTCATTATGGTGCTTTTCTGTGGTACTATCGTTTGAACCCAGGGCTCTCACACTGAGATAAAGCCCAGCCATGCAACTATTTATATATTTTTTCAGATGATCTCACTGAGTGGTTCAATTGTGCAGGCTGCGCTGAAACTTCTGAACCTTCTGCCTCGCTCCCAGCGTGCTGGGATGGCAGGAAGAGTCCCTGGGCATGGCTTTTTTTTTTTACAGGACTTTTGTTAGTATTTTGAAACACCTCAGATACTTTAGTGTTCATTCTTCCAAGCATGAACATATTAAGATAATCTTATCTATCACAACAGCTTAGATTCACTATGAATGACACAACTTAATGTCGATATACTGATGTTCAGAACCAACTTTGTGGATTTGTGTTCTGTGTCTATTTTCATGTACCATATCTACATATCATTATGGGTTGTATATAGAGGTCACCCCAAAGCCTCCGAGGTCATAAGTGGGGCTCTTGGAGGAAGCTAGATCTATGGAGTGTGATTCTGGGATCCAGTGTGTGATGCTGGGAATGAGGCTCCCCGTTCCTGGGCTTGGGTGGTGCCAGTCAGCAGACTTGCGATCTAGACGGAATATAAAGGCAAAACGAAGGCTTCTGCTGCACTTCGCAGGCTGCTTCCGGTACCCCTGCCTGCCGTGCCAGGAGCCCTCTCCTCTGCAATGCCCTGCTGGCATGCCACTGTGCCATGGGGCCAGCTAAAACCTGAAATCTTTACCAACTGTGAGCCAAAAATAAACTTTTTCTCTTTTAACGTTGAGTGTCAGCAATGATAAAATTAACTAAGCCTCACAGATACTTATGTATTTGTAAATGTAAACAGGAATACAAATAGGTAATTTGTGTTTTTCTTCTACCCTGATTATTGTATGTCGGTCTTTTCAAATTAATATATATATATATATATTTTTTTGAGACAGGGTCTCGCTTTGTAGTTCAGGCTGGCTCTGAGCTCACTATATAGCCCAGGCAAGCCTTGAACTCAGCAATCCTCCTGTCTCTGCCTCCCGAGTGCTGGGATTACAGGCGTGAGCCACCACGTTTGGCACTGTGGTATGCGGTATTGATTGATTACTGGTGGGCCTGAATCTCCACGCCCAGCATTGTATGTGGTTTCCGGGGATCGAACTCAGGACCTTGCGCTTGCGAGGCAGGCACCAGAACCACTGAGCAAATCTCCAGCCTTCTTTCTTTCCTTTTGCAATACCAGGGATTGAACTCAAGACCTTGAGCTTGCAAGGTAGGCACGGCACCACTGAGCTCCATCCTTGACCCTTGTGATGATCTTATTTTTCAACTGGAATTTTATTGATTTTTGTTTTATTGATTCTACAGTCAATTTCATTATTTGCACTTGTTTGATTGTGTTATTCTCGTTTTGTTCTCCCATTGAATTTCTCAACTGCTTTTATGAATGGTTAGTGTATTAACTAACAACAGGAGCAGGGGGAAGGCCAGTCTGCTGCTGACCAAGCCACAAACCCCTCCGATTGGCAGGGAAAGAATGAGAGGTGTTTCTACTAATGCCAGTTCCTGAAAGCTGTCATTTTCCAGTGATTGAAATAATACTCCCTTTCAGACTGAAATTGTCCTGTAGGAAAACTTAAACTGTTTTATTATGACAGCTGAAATACACTTTTGCCTAATTACTATCAATTGTGACCTATACATTTCTTATGCAGACCGATTTTCTTTTCCTAAGATTTTTTTCTTTGAAAATGTGAACATATATATGCCTATTACAAGAGAAATCTATTAGTGAACTGTACCAAATACAGTAATAAACTATCTTTTTAAGCAAAGCAATTTCCCTAATGTCATGACCAACACTAAGCATTGGAGATTTCAGCAAAAGAAAATGAGGCCAAGACTGGAGGCCGGCCCCACTCTTTCCTACAGAAACGGGAAAGAATTTGAGACAAAAAACTTGAACTGAGAGCACCCACAGATAACATCAGTGCAAACTACAAAACACGGCAGTGTTTTTAGCTTGCAGAACAACTATTCCAGTAACCACTTTGACAATTTGGCAAATACATGAAGCACTCAGTATACTAAAGTCAAACTTCCCCCTTATTAGTAATATTTTGCTCATGTTAAACAACTGTTGAGTGCCTTCAACGTTCCGCGCAGGAGGCAGAGGATCAAACAGTGCCACGGCAGGCCCAGATGACACCAAGCTCGGGGTTACGGTCAGAGACTACCCACAAGTCCCTGCGGTCTGCGCAGTTGAGCGATCTGCGCCCTGGAACGGGGGGGGGGGGCTTCAGCACTGCGCCTGCGCAGTGACGCAGCGCACGCCAGAGTCAGCCATCTTTCCGGCGGCCGAGCGTACCCACCGCGTGTCGAGTGCGCAGGCGCAGTGGTGTCACGCAGGGGGCGTGACGACGTGGCCCGCGCCGCTCCGAGGTGACGCGGAGGCGCGCGATTTCAATTCCGACTGCGGTCCCCAGGATCCCTTTCCTGCCTGGGCCCAGCGTAGCAGTTCTTCCCTGGGAGAGGAAGGCGAGCGAAGCGCTTCGCGGCAGCAGAGCCGAGGACCTAGAGAACCGGGTGGAGGAAGACCACATTCTGGGGTGGGTGACCCTAAGGGGCTGCGTCGCGGGTTGGGGGGAGGGGGTTGTGGAAGCGAGGGGCGGGGCCTCTTGATGGACGGGCGACAGGCCAATGGGAGGAAGGCGCGGGCCCCGGAAGGCGGGCCCTTCGGAGCCTGGCGCGGAGTTTAGGATCTGAGGACAGGTCCCAGGTGTCAGGTCTTCACACTGGGGAATCTGCCCGGCACTTTCACAAGCCCTTTACTGATGGCCCCTGGAGTGTGCGGGCGTGTGCCTCGCCCTGGTGCATAGTTCCGCGGAGCACTCGGCCAGGCAGTCCTGGTTGTGCCCCAGAGGCTCCTGACCCGGAGAGGTCTGAGCAGGCGACAGGCAGCGTGGTTCAGGGCTGCGTGAACTCATCGCTGTCGGACCTCATCGCCTCTGTTCTTTATCCGTGGCTGATCTGTGCTGCTCCGGCGAGTCAAGACCCACCGTTCCCTTCCCAGGGAAGGGAAATGCTGAGTCCTTTTGTTGTGCTTGTCTCGTGCTGTCTCAGTCAGAAGTTGAATAACTGCCTTTTCCATGGACCTCCTAACGGGGGAGGAGGAACGGTCGGGGATAAGAAGCCCAGAGACGTGGGGCTGGTGGAGACCCTTCGCCTCCTGGCCTCACTTTCCTGAGTCTCAGGAAAGTCTTTTCCACCCAGGAAAGAGCTGATGGGACTAAAACCCGCACAAGCTTGTTGCCATTATAGATTGGCACTTGGACTAGGTGTTCAAGTGTTGACGCCTCTCTGCCTGTACCCGTGAAGAGCAGAAGCCTTTGGCCACAGGCCTCCCCCGTGTCTAGCTGGCTTATTTGTCAGAATCTTATTAAATGCCCACGAGATGGTAAAGCCCCCATTTCTAGGGCTTTCTTGGGCTGCTTTTGCTCCGGCCACTGCTGCTGAAGGCCGTAGATGAGCCGCGTGACTCTGCTGTGGCTCCTGCAGGTACCCAGCATGTGCGGAGGACGAGGTCTCTGCTTGCCAGGCACAACCCAGGGGCACGTCTGTGACCAGCACGGAGCCCGTTAGGTTCCATTTCGCTGCTTGGCAAAGAGATGGCACACTTTATCTTATTCTTTTGTTTTTGCATTTTTTTTCAATTGAATTCTTCATTGGTGCATTTTACGTACAGCTCACAATCACACTCAACATTGGGGAATTTGTACCAGTGTATGACACGAGTTAATTCTTTTTTACCCGTTTCCCCACCCACCCCACAACCCCCCACCCACTACATACATGTGCTTTCTTTCTCCTCTCAAACGGTTTTTGTTGTTTCCCCTCATTACTTCCCCCACCACGTTCCCTTCGCGTAGCTCCTGTTTCACAGAGTGTACCATACTTGTAGAACTCATCGACATCGACAGGTTCGCATCACTTCTTCATTTCTTCCCTCAGGACCGCGGCTGCTATGGCTGACGAGCCCCAGGAAGTGGGCGGCATCTGTTTCCCCTTTCCCTTCCCGCCCTACGCCATCCAGAAGGACTTCATGGCAGCGCTGTACGAGGTGTTGGAGGCTGGCAAGATCGGGATATTCGAGAGCCCCACCGGCACGGTGAGCCTGAGTCACACGGGACGGTGGCCGAGGACCTGGAGGCGCTCTCGCGGCCTTCCAGGCCAGGCGACTTTCGTGGCCGGGCGGCGGGCGGCACGGTCCCTCAGCTCCGCTCTCCCGGCTCCTGACGGAGCGCCCGCAGCAGGTCGTTCTCAAGGTGACTTCCCGGCCGTCCCCTGCCCGCCGCGCTGGCCGTGGCCCCCTGATCTGGAGGCTCCGAGGCCTCACTTGGGGACCTTGTGCTTCGGAGTCCTGGCTCTGCGAACCTGGCTCCAGTTCTGTCTCAGTCTCTCCGTCTCTTCCCAAACTTGTGATTTTTCTCTCCTTCTGCTTTTTTTTGTTTTTGTGAGCGTGAAACTCTTGACTTCGGTCCCGTTTGAGTGGGGTTTGGCAGAGAACATGGCAGAGCAGTGTCGATCGGCCTTACTCACCCTGTGGGTCCTCCCCTCCCTGCCTGCGTTCCACCCCCACCACGCGTGCTCCCCTTCTCCCTCGCCCTTCTGTGCTGACCCCTTTGTTTTGTGGCCTCACGGAGTGTGTCCCTTCCGGTGGAAACTTGCCCCGTGGCCCTTCCCTTTGTGTTCTGGTGTCTTCCAGTCACACGGTAAGGAGATTCTGTGTCGTCTCACATCCTGAGTGGCGTCCTGTTAACCTGGCGTCTTGGATGTGCACCCTTCCCCCACAGCTGCCCGAGGTGCCTGGTCATGCCATGGGCCGCCTCCTAAGCCTTTGGTGATTCCAGCAGCTGGAGCTGGCGTCAGGCTGGTAACTCAGTGCCTGCGGTGCCTTCTGTGGCGCTGTAGCTCTGCACGTGTCTCCATCCGCATGCACTGCAGCGACTGCCGTCCTCCACGTGCACTCCTCCCTCTGGGCACTTTCCAGGGTGCCCTGTGCCCACGCAGGCCTAGGCCTCAAGCCCGACTTCCCCACACTGGGAGGAGAATGCACGCATTACCTTGCCTGGGCTGAGAGGGTAGCGTGGTGTCTGGGGTGACCTGCATGAAATGCCATTTCTCATGTCCAGTTAAGTTCATTCCATACTTGTGAGCATTTGGATTTTTGGGGGGGTCTTATTTTTTGTTTGGTTCTGTTTTGGGTCCTGGGTATCAAACCCTAGGCCTTGTTTATTCCTGCACCACGGATCCTAGCATTTTATTACACAAATTTTTTTTTTTTGCAAGTTCCAATCCCCAAGTATTTGCTTTTATTTTTTTATTTGTTTCTTTGTAGGACAGGGGAGGAGCCTAGGGCCTCATGTGTACTAGACAAAGATTTACCACTGACCTACACCACCAGCTCCCTCACACTATACTTTTTGTGGTCTTTTTACTGTTTAGAGGTGTGCAGGGGGTGGGGCGGGCATGGGACCTCAGTTTAGCCTTTAGTCTTTGTTGTTAGACTCAAGATGGTTTCGGGGTAACTTGGACCATAACCTTGGAGACTTCTTTAGATCACTTTCAGCTGGACGGAGGACAGTAACCAGGCGTCTATCCCTGGCACACCCTTCTGGTGGAGTGGTGTTGCCCGATGGCCCAGCGAGAGCCAGAGCCAGAGGCTGCTTGTGTCTCAGGCTGCCCAGAGCGGCTGCCCGGGCTCTGCTGGTCCTGCCTGGGACGCTGCCGTCCAGTGTCTCCCGGAAGCGGACAGTAGGGTGGATCTGAGGCTTCTCTGAAGCTGTGCGATCCGTCCACTCGGCTGCAGTGTGTTCTGGTCCGGGCCTTTCACAGCCTGCTGGACGCTGATAGCTTCCCCATCTCAGGGTGATGAGAGTGTCGTTACTTCCTGTGTTTCTGTGTCAGCTCCAGCCGGTCCCTTACTGCCCTGATTCCTAATTCTTTTGGTGGAGCTGTTAACCTAATTCCGCGTCACTCATCATGGCCGTGCGCTGTTTGTGTAGAGCCCCAGAAGACCTTTCCGCCCCTCTTGGAAGGCTGGGGCTGCCCCTCCTGCTGCTCCGGCCCAGGGTGTGTGTCTTTCCTTCTCCCTGGTCCTGGCTCTCATACTGCCCACCCCTTTCCTTTCGGGGCTGGTCTTGGGGCGTCCTCTTGTTGTTCGAAGCCGTGGCTTACTCAAGTGGGGAGAGTCCTGTCGTTTCAGCCACGTGGAAGCCTGAGGCAGGTGGGTCGGGGGGCTGGTGCCGCCTGCTTAGGTATCGAGACCCTGTTTCAGAATTGAAAATAGAAGAGGAGAAAGGTCTGGAGGGACGGCCCCGCGGCAGAGCACTTGTCGGGAACGGGCAGGGCCGGGCGTTAGCGCAGACGGGTGAGGACAGACACTGGGAGGGTCAGTTCGGCGCCCGCGTTTCTCAAGGCCGTCTGTCCCCACAGGGAAAGTCCTTAAGCCTCATCTGCGGGGCGCTGTCCTGGCTCCGTGACTTCGAGCAGAAGAGACAGCAGGAAGAGGCGCAGGCTCTTCTTGAACCTGGAGCCGGGCCCTTGCCCGAGGGGAAGGACGTGTGCCCTGCGACTTTGTCTTCCTGCCAAGCGTCCCCCATGACCCCGAGGCCTACGGGAGAGCCAGACTGGGTCGCCCAGTTTGTGCAGAGGAAGGAGGAACGGGAGCTGGCGGAGCGAGCGAAGGTGAGGGTGCTGGGTAGCACGGTCGCGTCAGAGCCGCCGCGCGTCCTGAACTCAGGTCGCTGTCCTTCTCGGGGCCCCGGCCCCCAGGCACCCCGCCCCGATGGTTGCTGGGTCTGGGCCTCATGCAGTGGCGGGGAGTGTGAGCGGCGCGTGGGCCTCTGGGCCCGGGGTCTGCGGGCCTGGAAGGAGCTGCCTAGCGAGAGGCGGGCGCCTGGCTCTCTCACGGTCGTCCCCAGGAGGAGCAGATCCGGAGGAGGCAGCGGGAGGAGCGGCTGCAGCGGGCCCGCCACAGTGCGCAGCTCAGGCACGCGGCCCGGCGCCAGGTGAGTGCCCTGCGGTCCTGCCAGTGTCACGCTGCTGCGGGCTCCGCCGAGTGCCCTGCCCAGACCGCCCTCCGTGCCACCCGGCCCGGATTCGGCCCTCTCCGCCCAGCGGCGCAGTCACGTCCTGGGCCGTGCGGGGCTGTCCTCGGTGACAGTGGTGGAGGCCATCGGAGGCTGGGCCCGCCGAGCCCGCTCTCGGCTCTCTCCCATGCAGAGGCGGGAAGAGGAGGAGACCGAGGCGCTCCTCCGCCTCAGCAGGGAGATGCTGGCCGAGGGGTCCGAGGTGGAGCCGCCGGAGCCGCTGGAGCCCGGGGAGGAGGAGCTGGTGCCCGAGGAGTACGCCAGTGACGAGGAGAGGAGGGCAGCTGGCGGGTGAGAGTGCGCCGCGGTGCCAGCCTGGGGGCGCTCGGGGGCTCCTGGGAGAAGCCTCTTCCCTCCTGGAGGAGCCCTGGGCAGGACCCGCCTGCCGGCTCTGGGTCCAGCTGGCAGCGTGTGCCGTGTGGCCCTGAGAGCCGCCCCGTGATCCTCCAGCACCCGGCCGTGTCCTCTCGGGGCCTCAGTCGGGGAGGCGCTTGGAGTCAGCTCTGCGTCAGGAGTGGGCGCCCCGGGGCCTGACGGCGGAGGGAGACCGCTGTGCCCCTTCTGTCCCCAGGGTGGAGGAGGCCGAGGAGGACCTGGGGGAGGAGCACGTCACGAAGGTAGCAGGCGCTTCTGTGTGGGGCTGCCCTGCCCATGCCCGCGCACACACGCACACACGCGCGCGTGTCACCCTCCTGTCCTCACGCCGACATCCTAGGGGGGTGTCCGTGTGGGCCCCACCGCCTGCTGCGGGGGCTGTGTGGGAACAGCCGCCGTTCCCGGGAGGGCGGGTCCTCACCACACGGAGGCCCCAGCGGGACCCTGCCTCCCGGGACCAGAGCCCTCGGCCGCAGGGGCGGTGGCGGCCCGGCTGAGGCCCAGTTGCACAGCGGCTTCTCGTGGTGCCGTGGGGCGTGATCGGTGCCCCTGTCTCGCTGCGGTCCTGACGACCCGTGCGTGCAGCCGCCGTCCCGTTCCCGCAGGCCCTTCGGCCTCCATGTCCCGAGGCCCCCGGGCCGTGCGTGGCGTCTCTGACCCGCCCTTCGCCTGCAGATCTACTACTGTAGCCGGACCCACTCCCAGCTGGCCCAGTTCGTGCAGGAAGTTCGGAAGAGCCCGTTCGGCGAGGGGACCCGGCTGGTGTGCCTTGGCTCCCGGCAGGTAGGCGGCAGGTGTGCCTTCCGGTCCAGCGTGGGAGGACTGCGGGCAGCGGGTCTGCAGCGCCCGCGCGGCGCTCACAGGCTTCGTTGCTCCCTCTCGGCTGGTAGAACCTGTGTGTGAACGCGGCCGTGAGGGGCCTGGGCTCTGTGCAGCTCATCAACGACCGCTGTGTGGAGATGCAGAGGAGCCAGCACGGCGGGCACGGTGGGCACAGTGGGCACGGGTGTCAGGGAAGGCCGCGGCGGGCTGGGGCCGGTCCAGTGGGGACATGAGGCCAGGGGCTCTTACACGCAGGCAGTGGCGGGGCAGGCCCGGTCCTCGCCGAGGAAGGACAGAGCTGAGCGTCTGGGGCACTGAAGAGCCCCGTCCCCGGCTTAGGGGGCTTTGCAGGCGGTGATGGGGACATAGAGTCATGTCCCCGAATGACCTGGCGACACCCCTGTGGCGTCTGGAGGGTCCTGGAGACCCCGTGGGGCAGGGGCTCCGCGTCACCCTCTCGTGCGGCCTGAGACATTCGCGGTCCTCCCTGTCCTTGCCCCTGGCCGGGCCACCCACAGGGAGCATGAGCAGAGCCGGGGAGGAGAAGCCGAAGAGACGGCGGCGGGAGGGCCGGGCCGCCTGCCCCTTCCACGGCCAGGAGCAGATGCAGCTGCTCCGCGACGAGATCCTGGCGGAGGTGAAGGACATGGAGCAGCTGCTGGGCCTCGGGAAGGAGGCCCGGGCCTGTCCCTATTACGCCAGCCGGCTCGCCATCCCCGCGGCCCAGGTGAGCACGGGCCGGAAGGGGTCCCGTTCCTCCGTCATCTGTGGAGATGCCCCCGTGGCCAGGCTGGCGGTCACGCCACGTAGTGAGGTGGCCCAAGGGTTCTCTCCTGGACCTGGGGCGGAGGAGACTGCGGATGCTCGGAGTCCCCGGGCTGCAAAGCCAGCTGGCCTAGCCGGGGACACAGACAGGAGCCGGGGAGAGAAAGTGGGGGCTCAGAGGCCGCAGCTCAGGGACGCGTGTTTCCTTGCTGTGCGCGAGGCCCCGGGCTCCCAGCTCCGCGAAGGGACCAAAGATGCTTTCGCGTCAAGCAGGCAAGGTCACAGTGTCCTTGCTGTTTCCTTAGTACGAGACACTTCCGGAAACAGGAAATCACTCGTGGAGAAGCAAGTGTAAATCAGGGGAAAACGCAGTGGGGTTTGGAAGATGCAGGACAGGATAGGCCCTGGATGCCAGGAAAACCGCGGGACACGAGGGCGGGAGGGCGACGTGTCGGTGTGCGGCCCGGGAGCTGAGGCAGCCCCTCCCCACGGCCGTCGCGTGCCCGTGCTGTCCGCTGCGTGGCCCGAGACCCGGCTGGCACCCATCTGTCCACACAAGCAGGCAGCGGCCTGGTGGCTGGCTCTGGAAGTTCTCAGTCGGCTCTGACCCGCCTTCGCCTTCACGTCCCACCCGTAGCTGTGTTCTGCGCGTGGCACGCGGGCAGGGGTGACGTGACTGACGTGTTTTGTCACTGTGCGTGAGCTGCGGTGCCCACTGCAGAGCCTGGATCTCAAGTCTCGTGGTTTCTCAGTATTTTTCATTATTTAACAGGATTTTAACTGGAGAATTTTTTTTCTTTATGCAGTACTAAGGATTGAACCCAGGGCCTTTGCACTGAGCAGCATTCCTGTTCCTAGTCCGCCCTTTAAAATTTTTCTTTCATTTTTTCATCTTGAGACACAGTCTCACCAAGTTGCTGAGTTCCCGGGCTGGGCTGGAACGTGCCGTCCCCCTGTCGCATCTCCCAGAGTGCTGGGTGGCAGGTTTTCACCTTGGAAAATCGATAGAGTGACACACCTTTAAATGGACAAAGTGCTTTTGCCTCTCACTCCGTCCACGCCCGGCCCTCCGCCGAGGCCGCTCATCCAGACCCGCGGCGGGCGAGCAGCCGAGGCTCTGAGGTTAGACGGTGTTGGGGCCGCAGGCGGAGGAGCAGCTGCTCCAGGAGCGGCTTGGGGGCTCGGCCGCAGGGCTCCCCAAGCCGCTCCCCCTCCCCCTCCGGAGGCAGTCAGGGCCCCAGGGCTGCGCGGGGGCTCTCTCCCGAGTCTCCTGCGCCCTGGGCAGCTCACGCCAGGCCTGGGGCAGACGGGCAGGGTCCCAGTAGTCGCAGCCCGGCCACCGCCCCAGCGGCCGCCTCTCCCCGCCAGCTGGTGGTGCTGCCCTACCCGATGCTGCTGCACGCGGCGACGCGCCAGGCGGCGGGCATCCGGCTGCAGGGCCAGGTCGTCATCATCGACGAGGCGCACAACCTGATGGACACCATCACCGGCATCCACAGCGTGGAGGTCAGCGGGTCCCAGGTGGGTCGGCCCGCACAGGACTCTTCAGCCTCTGGCTTTGCCCGGGCCGGACGCGGCTGCGCACCGAGCAGGGGGCCCTGTGCCCTCAGCCCGGGGGCTTTCTGGTTCCCAGTTCCTGTCCCCCGTGGCTGTGAGGGCTCCCGTGAGTGCTGGGCGCAGCGTGGGCTCTCCCTTGTCCAGAGCCAGGTCTGACGTCAGGCCGGTGTCTGTGCTTCGCCCCCAGCTCTGCCAGGCCCGCTCCCAGCTGCTGCAGTACACGGAACGGTACCGGTGAGCCTCGCCCTGTGCGGGAGCAAGCCCTGTCGGCGTCCCCGGCGGGCGCGCAGGCTCGCTCTGCTGTCTAGGTCCTGGGCGGTCGTGGGTGTCCCACCGGGCCTAGGCTGCTCGGGACGGGCCTCGTGGTTCTGTGGGGCCGCCCGGCCTCTTCTCTGCGTGTGTTAGCATTTGTGGCCCAGCCTGAGGGGCGGCAGACAGAAAGCCCTCCGTGGGCCGGGGGAGGGCGCGCTGCGGGCCCTCTCAGTGTCCGCGTGTTTTTCCTCAGGAAGCGCCTGAAAGCCAGGAACCTCATGTACATCAAGCAGATCCTGTATTTGCTGGAGAAGTTTGTGACTGTGCTGGGAGGTAGGCAAGCCCCTCCCCAGCACCCCAGCTTTTCCTTGGGTGCCAGTGGGGACCTCGAGATCCTCTGTGGACGTCAGCGGTGTCTCGATCGTTGATCTATGAAGCTGAGGCGTCCGACTTAGGTCCTAGGTCACTGGTGTGCACTTTTCCGTGGCTGTGACTGCACGATGTTCACTGATGCAGTTAGTCCTGTAGCGTCTTCAGTGCCGTACGAGGCTGCAGGTTCCTCTGCACCGTGAGGCGAGCAGCCCGTTCATGTGAACCCTGGTTCATAGATGCGACGCTGGGCTGAGAGCCTGCGCTACCTGTGTGGTCTGCTGCCGACCCTCGGCCTGGTGCTTTTTTTTTTTGAGACAGGGTCTCACTTTGTAGCTCAGGCTGGCCCTGAGTTCACTATGTAGCCCAGGCAAGCCTTGAACTCAGCAATCCTCCTGCCTCTGCCTCCTGGTCCTGGGATGACAGGCGTGAGCCACCACGCCTGGCACTCCTGGTGCCTTTTGACGCCGAGAGCTGGTGGGGTCAGTGGAAGGATCTCTCCCCATGCGGGGCACCTGGTGTCCTCTGCCTTGTCCCCCACAGCCGTGGCCCAGGCAGCCCCGGTTGCTCCCTGCACCGCACTGCGGGAGGAGCTATGGAAGGGAGGAAATGTCGGGCTGGGAAGCCCCGGCTTCCTGCCTGCTCTGTGGTGGGTTCTGCTGCTGCAAGCAGCGAGTGCGCGCTGTCCGAGAGGACCGTGCCGCTGCTGAGCAGCAGAGAATCGGGGCGCCTCTCACTCTGCCCGCGCTGCGCTCTCTTCAGGGAACGCCGAGCAGAGCCCCGGCTTGCAGAGCGTCTCGCCGACAGGTGAGGGGTGACCTGAGCGGCCGTCCCGGGCGCTGCGGGCCGGCTCTGGGCAGCCCCAAGGCCCTTCTCCTGTCTGCTTCAGGGACGGAGCTGAAGACCCTCAACGACTTCCTGTTCCAGTGCCAGGCGGACAACTTGAACCTGTTCAAGGTAGGCGCAGCTGCCCGCACTTCAGGCGTCTGAGCGCCAGCTGCAGACAGCACCGCTGTGACTTACAGGAGGGATAAACAGCGAAGCCCGGTCATCAAGCAGTCTGAGGGCTGCTAGCGGAAGTGACCTGGCCTTTAAAGGCGGTGTCCATGGGGCAGCGGGCTGCAGCCTGCGCCTGCCTGGGGCCTCAGGTCCTCCCGCGTGGCCCTTGGCGTGCTGCCGTCCCGCACACGCGCCCTGGGCCCCAGGTGTGCGGCCTCCGAACCTCGAGTCCCCGCCCCGGGAAGGAGAACAGGGCGAGCAGGGCCGTGAGGGCAGCTGTGAGGGGCCGCCCGCGGGGGCCAGTGCGGGGCAGCGGGGCAGGAGCGGAGGCCCGAGCGCGGGCGGGTGCTGCTGTGGAGTCTGGGTCGTGGCCACCGCCTCCTCACGCCCAGGCCTGTCGCAGGTGCAGCGGTACCTGGAGAAGAGCAAGATCAGCAAGAAGGTAGGTGCTCCCCGGCCCTGGCGGCGCCGTCTCCGGCCTCTGTCTCTGGTCCCCAGGTGGGGGCGTCCCGCCTCACGCTGTCACCCTCCCTCCCTCCCTCGCGGGCAGCTCTGGGGCTTCACGGAACGCTACGGCGCTGTCCTCCCGCCGCCCCGGGAGCAGTCCAGGCTGGCAGGCCTCCAGCACTTCCTGCAGAGCCTGCGGCCCGCGGTGACCGAGGGTGAGTTGGGGCGGGCGCGAGTGGGCCCACGGGCGTGGGCAGTGCCGGACCGGAGCTCAGGAGGCCCGCCCTCTGTCCTCCGCTCTGCACAGCTGCTGCTGCCCCCCTGGCGGAAGCTGAGGCCGGGGCCGCGCGGGCGGTGTCTCCACTGATGCACATCGAAGGCTTCCTGGCCGCCCTCACCACCGCCAACAAGGACGGCAGGGTCATCCTGAGCCGCCAAGGTGCCGCCGGCCGGCGTGTGGGCTGCTTCCTGAGGAGGGGCCGCTGCCGCAGGCTTAGCGGGAGCAGGCACGGGAGTGGGGCAGCGCTGTGTCGTAGCCAGGGCTGGCAGGGGCCCTGCGGGTGGAGAGGCGCCTGCCAGCCGTGTGATCTGACCGCCCCCTCTCTCCACACTGGGCTCTGCCTGCAGCGAAGGCAGCGGAACACCGTCTGCCGTGGCGCTCACCATGGAGCGGCAGTGGGCTTGGCTCCTCTGCCAGCCCATGCATGTCCCATGGGCACGTGGGAAGCCCCGTGTGCAGCCTGACCCATCCCGTGTCTGTCCCCCTCAGGCAGCCTCAGTCAGAGCAGCCTCCGGTTCATGCTCCTGAACCCAGCTGTGCACTTTGCCCAGGTGGTGAAGGAGTGCCGGGCCCTGGTCATCGCAGGCGGCACCATGCAGCCGGTAAGGACCCAGCCCGCCTTGGCTCGGCCCAGCCCAGGTGCTGGGATCACCGGGAAGTCGCGGCCTAGACCGGTGACCTCCTTGTGTGCCCAGGCCTCATTGGCTCCTGCAGGCCCAGAAGGGCCACTAGGTGATACTGCTGTGGCCTTCCCCAGCCTGTGCCAACTGGGCTGAGGGGCCCTGGGGCCCCTGGGAAAGCGATCTGGGTCCCAGACCCCCTGTGGCATCCTGCCAGTCCCTTCCCACCCCACCACACGGTGCCGGCCTTCTGAGTTGTAACACGGGTCTCTTAGGTTTCACTGTGGAAATCAGGGAGGAGAACGGGGGGGGGGATTTTATCCCGAGAGAGAACACTGGTAGACGTCGTCGCAGTGGCCCGCGTCGCGCGAAGTCTCCGGTGTGTGTGTGCTGTGCAAACAGAAACAGAATTGTCTGTACACCAAGCACATCTGCCTGGCAGCAGGGACGGCTTCACTCCGCCCGCTCCTGGCTCGCTCCTCCCTGTTCCGGGGACCCGGTGCCTTTCCCGTTTCCTCTCCCGCCTGAGCTCTCAGGCCGCTCCCGGTTTTTCCCTGTTCTGAACAGCACGGAACTGTCCCCTGACAGACGCTCGCTGGGACCAACTTGGGGTCCCGAACCCGTCCGAGGCCCGGAGCCTTCTCCTTCCACACTCAGCAGGGCGTCTCCGCGGTGGGCGGCCTGTCTGGGGCGCTGTTGCCAGGGCGACCCACGCGCTCCCAGGTGTCCCTGTGCCTGGGCTGCCCGAGGGGACCTAGGAAGTGCGTTTCTAAAAGTAGGAGTCTCCATT
This sequence comes from Thryonomys swinderianus, assembly GCA_004025085.1. Taxonomy (NCBI): domain Eukaryota; kingdom Metazoa; phylum Chordata; class Mammalia; order Rodentia; family Thryonomyidae; genus Thryonomys; species Thryonomys swinderianus. Next base: position 17,983 of record PVIC010012001.1, read on the forward strand.
GACGTTTCTGAGGATCAAAAAATCCACTTTGGGAGCTTGTATTTTTGGCTGTTGGTGCAGGCAGAGAACGGTGGTGTAACAACCCAAACACCGGGCGAACGTCTGGCCTCCTGTTAGGTCACCATGACTGTCTGTGCAGCCCTTCGGGCTACTTAACACAGCCTGGGCGTCAAGCCGTCGCTTCCGCAGTCAGTCTGCTGGCTGAGGGTCCGTTTCTTCGCCTTCACGAGGGCGAGTCAGCCGCGATCCAGCCTTTCTCCATGGGCTTCTCTTGTTAGTCTAACTCATCTCTAGCAACGTTTTTTGGCTTGTTTGGTTTGTTTCCTTTTTTTTCCCCTTTTGATTATGCCTTTAAAACGTGAAACCATCCATGCCGTTCACAACTAAAGTTCTAAACCCCAGGACATCTCACCCCGCCCCGTCCCCCCGCCAGGGGCTCATTTGTGTGTCGCTGCTGTCTGTGCCTTTCCCAGTGCCCGTCTCTCCCTCCACGGAGCGGTGCGGCTTCGGGGTGCTGCAGTCGGGTGGCTCCTGGGAGGTTGGGGCTGGGGCCCTGTGGGGTAAGGACTCCCCAAGGTGACAGCGGTCAGAAGCCAGGGCCGGCCTGCCTGAGCCGGCGTCATGAACAGCCGTCTTCCCTCTGCGAACTCACCAGCAGCTTTGCTGGCTCTCTGGCCAGACTTCACGCCGAGGCCCGAGGCCCCCTTTCCCGGACACCTCGCAGCCCGCTGTGCCCTGCAGGTGTCTGACTTCCGGGAGCAGCTGCTGACCTGGGCCGGGGTGGAAGCGGAGCGCGTGGTGGAGTTTTCCTGTGGTGAGCAGCCCACACGGGCCCTTGTCACCAGCTCCCTCCCTGCCCTGGCGCTCTGTGACCCGCCGTCCGTGGCGTCCACCTGTGTTGTAGCTGAGGGCCCTGAGCGTGGTCGGGAAATGGGTGGGCAGACGCTTCCTGGGCCTGCCAGGAGGAACAGCCTGCAGCCCCCCACCGGCCCCTCCAGGTCACGTGATCCCGCCTGACAGCATCCTGCCCCTCGTCCTCTGCGGCGGGCCCACCAGCCAGCAGCTGGAGTTCACCTACCAGAAGAGAGAGCTGCCTGCGATGGTGGGTGCAGCCAGCGCCTCCACAGCCCCCGGGCTCTGGGCCGGCCTGGCGTTGGGGAAACTGGCACAGGAGGAGTGGCATCCCTAGGTGTTCCCCAGGGTGCAGCGCATGCGGGGGCTGCCTGTCCCCTGGTCCCGCCGGCCCGGCCCAGGCGGGGGCAGGTCTGGGACACACCCGCACACAGCTGCTGGGACCCGCACTCCCTTGGCATGGATACCAGGCGGCACCGTGCAGGCGCGGGGCATCCCGAGGCCCGACCCTGGCAGCGTAGCGTCTCTCTGGGGTGCTGGCATTGGGACCTCGTCATGAATGTGCAATCACCACTTGTGCTGCACGAGTGTTTGCCCGGAGGGGCCAGGTGTTGGCTGCCCTCCCGGGCCAGGGAGGGCATCCCTGGCAGAGCTCTGCCCTCGGCTCGGAGGTGGTGTCCCGGCCTGCCCCTCGAGGCCGCTGTCTGTCCCCAGATGGACGAGGCCGGGCGCGTCCTCTGTAACCTGTGCAGCGTGGTCCCCGGGGGCCTGGTCTGCTTCTTCCCGTCCTACGAGTACCAGCGCCAGGTCCTTGCCCACTGGGACGGAAGTGGCCTGCTGGCCCGCCTGGGCACCAGGAAGAAGGTGAGTGGCACCTGGCAGCCCTGGGGTCCCATGCTCCGGGGGCCGGACGGCTCTGCCTCTCTGGGACCCCCGCACCACGCCCACCCCCCCCAAACGACTCCGTGAGGGTCGTGGCCCCCAGTGTGGCCACGCGCTTGAGCAGGCGTGAGAGCCCTCGTTCCTCAGCCCTTTCCTGGGAGACTCTTCCGTCTCCAGATCTTCCAGGAGCCCAAGGGAGCCAGCCAGGTGGAGCAGGTGCTGGCAGCGTATGCCAAGTGCATTCAGGTGAGGGGAGGGGCCGGGTGCGGGCGCCACACGGGCCTGGCACCTCGCCGGGCCCGCTCAGCCCCTGATGGCTCCTTCCGCAGCGCTGCGTGCAGACCCGAGGCCCCGTGACGGGAGCCCTGCTCCTCGCCGTGGTGGGCGGGAAGATGAGCGAGGGCATCAACTTCTCCGATGACCTGGGCCGGTGGGTGGCCCCCGCGGGGGTCCCCCGGGCGGCGCGGACCCTGGGAGTGGGGGCGGGGACCCTGCGGCGGGGGACGAGTGGGCCGGCTGAGCCCTGGCCGTTACCCCGGTGCCCGCCAGGTGTGTGGTGATGGTGGGCATGCCCTACCCCAACGTCAGGGCTCCGGAGCTGCAGGAGAAGATGGCCTACTTGGACCAGCACCTTGTGAGTCCGCCGGATCCGGGGGCTGGGGACTGGAGGGTCTGAGGGGAGGCGTGCAGCCCTTGCCCCTGAGGCCTGGGTCTTTCCAGGGCACAAAGGGCACCAGGCGGGAGGGCACAGGAGCCCTGCTCACCCCACCCGTTGCCTTTCCCGTCACAGCCCAGGACCCCCGGGCAGGCTCCCCCCGGGCAGGCCCTGCTGGAGAACCTCTGCATGAAGGCCGTCAACCAGGCCATAGGTGAGCCTGGGCTGCCGGCCCCGCGGGGGACGCGGACCGCGGGCGGGGACGGGAAGCGGCTCCCTGCCCTCCGCTCCATCTGAGGGCCGGGGGGCTCACGGAGGCTGCGCGCCGTCGGGAGGCGGGTTGCGCTCAGAGCCTCTCTGCCACCCAGGCAGGGCCATCCGGCACCAGAAGGACTTTGCCAGCATTGTGCTCCTGGACCAGAGGTACGCCCGGCCCCCCATCCTGGCGAAGCTGCCCGCCTGGATCCGAGACCGCGTGGAGGTCAAAGCCACCTTCGGGGCCGCGTTCGCCGCGCTGCGGAAGGTCAGGCCGCCGTCCCGCCCCGAGCCCCCGCCTGGGAGGGCCGCGCTCACGGCGTCTTCCTCTCCCGGGCCCACAGTTTCACCGGGAGAAGGCGAGGCTCCCCTGATGGCGGCCACGTCACCGTCACGGCCCGCCCCGTCCCCAGCAGCGCCGGCAGGAGCGGACTCCGCTCACGCACCGGAGCAGCGGGTACGGCCGTGCTGGGCCCAGCCCAGGGCAGCCAGGCCCAGGCTCGCCCAGCCGGCTCCCAGCGGCTCTGCCTGTCACGAGCTGCTCCGGAAAGACACCCTCCTGCCCCGCAGCTGCTCCCAGCACCCGCGGCCTCGCCCCACCCGGAGGAGGGGGCCTCGGTCCCCTGAGCCGTCCCCGCGGGGCCAGGCCGGGCACATGCCCTGTCCTGTGGGCCACGTTCCGATAAAGAGCGTACTGGGCTCGGCTGTCACGTCCCTTCTTTATTCCCGGGGCACCCGGCCTCCTCTCCAGCCGGGACAGCGCTGCGCCGGAGGTGGCTCCCCCAGAGCGGCCCCTCCCTGCTGGGTCCTGCGAGCAGACCGGCCGGGCCGGGCCTAGGACTCCCAGTCGTCCTCGTCCTCCTCTCCCGGGGGCTGCTGCGGGGGCGGCAGAGGCGGGATGGAATCTGACATGCGGGCGAAGGCTCCTCCCGGGCCCTCGCTGGCCGCTGTCCCCGGCCCTTTCCCGGAGATGCCTGGAGGGAGAGGCTGGTGATGGAGGACGCCTGGGCCCGGCTCACCGGCTCCGGGAGACTGCGCGGCAGGCCCTCCTACCTTTGCGCCTCATGGCCAGCTTGTGGAAGAGATCGGACATCAGGTCCCCGCCCCGGCCCGTGGCTTGCACTGCAGGGGAGGGGCCCGGTGAGGAGGGCGCAGGGCCAGAGGCCGCCGCGGGGTCCCTGGCGCCGGGCCTGCCCGTGCCCGCGTGGTGCCACTCCCAGGACTGGCCGACGTGAGATGCGGCCCCGAGAGGCTCCAGGCCTTAGGCCTGAGCTCGGCCGGGACTTCTCAGAGTCTGGTTCTGGCCACTCCTCGGAAGGCCGGTGTCACCCGTGAGCTGGCCGGGCCACGAGGAGCCCGGGACGAAGATGGCCCCGCGGCTGCCCTGGGGAGCCGTGCCCGGCTGGCCCTGGCACCTCCCGCCTGCGGTGTGGACAGCGCCCGGGCACCGTGAGGCCGGGGACCTCACCCTGCTCCTGCTCCTTCTGCTTCTTCTTCTCCAGCCTGCGCTCCTTGACGCTGCGCAGCTTGGCCTTGCCGACGCCCCCGGCCTGGCGGATGGACTCCAGCAGGGTGGCCCGGCCGCTGGAGGGGGGCTCCACCTCCTTGGGCGCCCCCTGGACAGGCGCTGGGGGGAGGAGAGCGGGGCTCCCTGGGCCACACCGGGTTGGCCGGGGGTTTGGGTATCTGCCTCCCCGCGACCCGCCCTGATGAGGTGCCACCCGGCCAGGTGTGCCCGGGGTCACTGGTGTGCTGAGCCCCACAGTGACAGGTGGGCCTTAAAGGACGTCTGTGCCCCTTCTGGAGGCCGCACGCAGACCGGGAGGCGCAGTATTAAAAGCAAAGTGCTGCGAGGCCTGCCTTCTGGAGCTCTTGTGTGTGTGTCAGCTGGGCATGGTGGGCACAGCCCCCCTTCCCACGCGCCCTCTCAGGTCAGAACCCCAGGCTCTGCGGTCCGGGTGTTCAGGGACCCGGTCTGACAGGATGCTGGACGCGGGACTGGCCTGCTGACCGGGGCCCACCCGCCTGAGCCCGCCTCACCGTGGGGCCCTGCGGGGACCCAGAGACCGGTCCCCCGGGAGCAGGGCCCACCGACCCGGCCTACCTGCCGCGGGGGTGCCGCCGCTGCTGTCTTCCGGGGGTCCTGGGCTGGCCAAGGCTGCAGTCTGGGCGGGCAGGCCTGCAGGTGCTCCGGGCACCACTGCGGGGGCAGGGGGCGGCGGCGGCGGCGGTGGCGGGGGCGGTGGGGGCGGCGCCGCGAGCACCTCACCGGGCAGGTCTGCAGCGCGGGCAGGCGAGAGGCTCAGCGCCTGGGGAGGAGGCGGAGTCAGGGAGCTCCTCACCCCCAACTCACCTGGCTTGAAAGGCTCGGCCACCTCTGTCTGGAAGGTGGGCAGCTCTGGGATGGTGCCAGGGGCAGAGGGCGCGATGCCCGGGCCCAGGTCAGCGCTGTACATGAGGTCGTCGGCGATGCCAGGCAGGTCGGGCAGGTAGGATGGCACGTCGATCTCGGGCACCTGGCCCAGGTCCGGCACGTAGAAGTAGTTCTCGGGGACCTGCAGTGTGGGGGAGGGGCGAGTGGCGGCTGCCCGGCAGGGGCTGGGTCTGCAGCGCCACGGGGCTGGCCTCGTGCCCTGCACCCCGCACCTGCTGCTCCAGCTGCTCCCGCTTGCTGATGGACAGGGGGGCGTCGAACAGCTTGTCCTCTGTCTCCGTGCCCAGCGCCATGTGCGTCTTCGTGACAGCCCCGGCCAGGGGGTCCAGGAAGACATACTTCTTGTACCTGCGGGGTGGGAGGGGTCAGGGGTTCAGGCGGCCGCACCCTGACCACGCGCCCTGCTTGAGGGCGCAGCTTGCTCTGCGGTGCCCAGGGGCTCACGGCCACCCACGCGGGCCCGCTGCCCGCCCCTCGCGAGCCCCTTCCGGCCTACAGGTTCTCCGTGGTGTTGAACAGCAGCAGGGAGCTGACGGAGCTGATGTTGGAGGGGAGCCCGCCGAGCCCCTCCTCCGCCTCCTCCTCGGGCTCCGGCCTGCCGCTCACGCACACCGGGAAGTATTTCAGCTTCTCCTGGGGGCGGCAGGTGTGCGCGGCTGAGCGGCCCAGCGCCAGGCTCGGTGCACCCCACACCGCCCAGCCTGCATCTTCGCGGGGCCAGCGGCCTCTGGCGGACCTCCCCACCCGCACCCCGGCCTGGGCTGTGGCCATGCGGTCCCGGACCTGCAGGGCCCGCTCGTCCAGCGGCCGGTGCTTGCTCTGGATGCGGTGGCGCGGCCGTCGCTGGAGGCCTGGGTCCTGCGCTCCGGCGAAGATGGAGCTGTACTCCTGCAGGCGCTCGGGAGCAGGGTACTTGGCGCTGGAGAAGACCTGTGGGCACGGAGGCACCCCAGGCACCGAGGGGCTGAGAGCCTGCGGCGCTCGGGGGCGCAGCGGCACCGGGAGGGTCACGGGCTGCTGGTACCTTGATGGCCTTCTTGCTGCCTTTGATCTTTTCGATCTTGGCCTGGGCCAAGGCGATCCTCTCCCCGAGGCCCTTCAGCTGGCTGCGGCTCAGCTCCACGCGCTCGGAGATCCTGCCGCGAAGGCGCACGGGCTGCTTCCATCTGCGCAGGCGCCCAGTCGCTGCCCAGGCGACCTGCTGCGAATGTCCCCCACGGGCGCCTCCAACTTCACGGTACTGAGCTCCTTGGGGCCCGAGCTGGCACCTGCTTGTGCCATGCGAGGAACACGGTTCCCGCCTCCAGGAGCCCACGCAGGCGGAGCCCAGCGGATCACCCCACGCTCCGACAGCTGTGACGGCTGGCAGAGCACCCGCCCGCTCCGTGCCCCAGGGCCGTGCGGCTGTGCAGACGGCTGCCTCTCCGCAGAGCAGACGGCACAGCCAGGCTGGGCGGGAGGCAGACCAGGCGGACCCCCGCCCTGCTCAGCCGCGCGCTGCGCACAGCAACGGCGCAGGGAGGGCCGCGCAGGCTCTGGGCGGCCCTGCTCCGCACCCCTTCCACCCTCGGGCGGGCGACACCCGCCGCCCTGCTGCCCCTCGACAGGCAAGACAGACACGCGCAGGTCTCGCGTCTGCAACACCCACGCAGCTGGCTGTTTCCCTGGTCTCATGGGAGGCTCCCTGACCGCCATCTGCCGGCTGCAGGCGGAAGTGCAGGAATAGCCCCCCCCCCCGCACCCCCATCCCGTGAAAGAGCAGAGCCAGGACTAGGGTTACGGGGGGCACGGGAGACCCTGGGCTCCACGGCACACTCGGCTCTTGTGAGGAAAGGTTCCGGGCCCGGGGCTCCTCCACACAGGGGTACCCTGCTGGGCGGCGGGCTGGGGTGGTGGCGCAGCACCCACCTGCTGAAGATGTCCCCCGAGACCTTCTGCAGGTACTGCAGGGCGTCGGCCACCTGCTGCATGGCTTCCTCTCGCCTCAGGTCCGGCTGGATGAGAGGGATGGCGTAGGTCTGGCCGGCCAAGGCGTGCGGGGTCCCCACTGCCGTCATGGTGCCTGTGGGCAGTGAGCGGCGAAGCATCAGGGCCGTGGCCAGCGCGTCCCAGAGCCGGGCCGGTCGGTGTCCGGAGCGGGACACAGGCGGGCAGAGGCCGGCGGGAGCAGCGGGGAACCCAGGGCGGGCGCGCGCTCGCTTTCCCGAACCCGGTTCTCTCCGTCTCGCTCTGCAGAGTGCAAACGGCCTTTGCTCTTTAGTCCTTGGGACTAAAGTCTTTAAGTCCTAAAGGTAAAACTGACGCACAGCCTATCGTTCTACATCTTCCCACGCCGGGCTGCTCCCTGGCGCCCCCTGCTGGTCTCCAGAGCTTTCCCCTCCGGACCCGCCACGCTCGGGGCCACAGCACCTAGCTCGTCCGCACCCACGCTCCCACGAAAGTCAGGCCCGGACTCCCAGGCCTGAGCCCGCCTGGAGTCTCCGGGGCCCGGGAGTTACCCCAGTCCCCACTTCCTTCCTATCAAGCAACCACAGGGTCCGTGGGAACCCCAGGCCCCCAGGACCCCACCCTCCAGGCCCCCGGAGGGCCCCTGCCCTGGGCTCCTCCGACTCAGGTCAGGCGAAACAAGCAGGCGCTTCCTGTGTGTCTCCCGGGGGTGAACTCCGCCTTAGATGCCGCGTCAAGTTCAAGGCCCGGCCCCGGATCCTGAGACTTGGGCCAAGAGATACCGGAGAAGAGGTTTATGCGGATCCCGTGATGCAGTGACAACATTTTAGGTCTACTGGGTTAAATATATTACTAATGTCACCTGCTTCTGAAAGCGCCTAAGTGGCGGGCAGAGCCTCTCGTTTTCTCTTCCCTCTTCCTGGGTCCTCGGCCTGTAAAGAAGTGAGTGGGACCCTCTTCCCCTGCACGGGATTCGGCCCCAGTGGGTCCCGTGAACCGTCAGTCACGTTTCCCCTTTGCCAAACCCCTCGAATCTGCGGCCCTTACATGATTATCACGAAGATAATCTTTCTGACCACACGTCCAGTACGGTACTTTCACGCACTGCAGTATTACCACCAACACTAACAACACGCATCTGTCCTATTACTACTTTGGCTACCGGATACACCTACGTAGACCTGTTCTCCTTCTCCTCAAGAACTATCTCGTTTCTTAGTATCGGTGAATCTCTCTTTATCCCCCGTTTGTGATAAGGTCAGCTAAATAAGATACTTTTGTTCTCAAAATGCTAGCTCGGGATCAAGCCGGACTCGAACCCACGCAGTGTGGATTCAGAACTTCCGTGATTACCGTTTGTTTAATGCGCTAAGAGGCGAATCTTAAGCGGTCAGAGGCCCGGTGCGCCCCGGGGTGCTGCTCGCGGGCTCCGGCCGCCGTCCGCGCCGGCCCCCGGGGGTTAGGAGGCTCCCGGGCCTCCCTCCTCCCCCGGGTGCCGCGCTCTCCGCAGGGGCGGGACGCAGCACCGAGCGCGACGGTCTTCGCAGAGGCCCGCGGCCTCCTTTCGGGGCACAGTAGCCCTAAAAGCTGGGGGACCGCTGAGGGTCAGACCCGGACGTTTTATGCACAGCGGTCCGTCTCGGGGACTGACGATCAGGAACCCGGACACCTCCCCGGCCCCAACTGCTGACAGCAGCTCTCTCCGGGCCTCCGACCTGCTGCTGGCTCCGCTCCGCTTTTCGTGGGCTCCACAAACACGTTTGGGTTTTTTTTCTTTCTTTTTTATTCGGGGGGGGGGGTGTTTTCCTTTATTCGAACTGGGCACGGGACCCACGAGCTGCACCTCGGGCCCTGGCGAGGCAGGGTCTCCCGCGTGGGCACTGAGCCGCGCCAAGCGGGCTGCAGCCCGACCCTCCCGCCCCGGCCGCCCGGGGCGCACCCGCGGCTCCCCGAGCCCCTCTCGCTCGGGCCGGAGGATCGGCCGGTCTGTGGCGCCGCGCCGACTCCGGGCGCAAAGGACGCGGCGGCGGCCCACGCTCCGCCACGGTCGCGGGCTCCTCGCCGTCCGCCCAGCTCGCGCGCCCCGAGCCCGCAGGCCGCGCTCCTACCTGGCTCCGCGGCCCCGCGCCCCGGAAGCCCGGCCCTCCCTCCCTCCCTTCCTTCCTCCGGCGCCGCGGGGCCCCAACGCCGCCCGCACGCGCAGCCCGGCCCCGCCCCGCGCGCTCCGCACGGCCCCGCCCTCCAGCCGCCTGACTCCCGGGCTCTGGGGCGGGTTTTAGCAGCTTTGATTTCTTAAAGATTTAAATTAATTAATTATTTTTACTTTTGGCGTTGTTCCCCCCCCCTTTTTTTTTTTTTTCCTGAGACAGAGTCTCGCTTTACAGCTCAGGCTGGCCCTGAGCTCACTGTGTAGCCCAGGCCGGCCTAGGACTGGCAGCAGTCCTCCTGCCTCAGCCTCCCGAGTGCTGGGAGGGCAGGCGTGAGCCACCGCGCCCGGCTTAGCAGCCTTGATTTCAGCAGCCCCGATTTACCCTGTGGACAAAGGCACTTCACCCCCAGCAGCCGAGCTCAGGGCTTAGCGCGCACAAGGTCCTGGGTTTGAGTCCCCAGCGCCGAATAAGTACGAAGTGTGGAAGGACAGACCGCGGCTGCCTGGGCTCGCAGGAGACCGCGGCGGGCGAGTGCGATCCCCGCGGGGACTGCAGGGTCCCTGGCTGACTGCAGTGGCTGCCAGGGAAAAGCGCCCACCGGTGACTCTACCTCCACGCTGCTCCCGTTCGAGACGCGCGAGGGAAAGACCAGGAAAAGCTACAAGAAAAGGGGCGTCGGGACCTGCCCTCTGGGAAAGCAGCCTGCGCGGCGCTCCTCCAACCGCAGACCTGGGCTTCGCCCGGACTTGCAGAAAACATTGGGAAAACAAGACAGTTACCTGGTTTTAAAACAACAAACAAACAAACAAACCTCTTTTCAACCCATTTTCTTGGAAACAAGTCCCTGGGCTCTGTCTGTCTGTATAAGGCAGGAGCTTTATTCCCTTCATATTTCCAATAAACGATCTCCTAAACTTCTCGTTGGATCCTCAAATTTATCGAGAGTCAAAGAACTCAGGTTTCCCCCCAGAATTCCCTGCATGGATCCCTAGAACCCTCCGTCAGACCAGACACCGTCCGACCTCGGACAGCAGAACCGAACGCGGTGGCCCGGCTGGCTCCGGAGGGGCCTGGTGTCCCCGCGCCACACGCGCCGAGTTCCAAGGGCCAAAGTGTGTGGATTTTCAAAGTCATAGTAAAAAGCTGGCAGGAAGAACGGGGGGGGGGGCGTAGGCGAGGGCGAAAGGAAAACAACCCAGTTAAACCCGTAAGGGAAGCTCCAGGCCGGAACGCGGGACGGTTCCCCCCCCCCCCCCCCCCGGTTTGCTTCTTCCAAACGTTTCAAAGTTGCCAGGTAAAAACGTTGGATGCCTGGTTAATTTGAATTTCGGATGAACACTGATTTTTTTTTCGCATAAGCATGTTCCTGGCCTAGTTTAGTACCTACTTGTGCTAAGACATTGCTGATCTGGTAGCTACAGTGAATTAGCTATTTTAATTCTCATTTGGTAAAGGCGGTGAGCCTCACCCCTACCCGACCTGCCAGCTCCTGTCCAGCACCCTCCATCCGCCCGCGGCCCCGCACCTCTCCGCCCTGCTTGGCATCCGCTCCTGGACCTCAGGAGTGCCACACACCACGGCGGCCACTGTCCCCGGCTGTGGTCGTGGCCCCGTGCTCACGTGTCGCCGGAGACCCTCGTGCAGCTGTCTGGCTGGGTGCCACAGGGCTGGGCCGGTCTGGCCAGGTCGTCGTGACACGGGGCCTCCCGCGTCTGCCCTGCGAAGGCCGGGGACCCGCCCTCCAGAAGGTGCGGGCCCACAGGCGACGTCCCCGGGCAGGCTGTGCCGCCTCACAGTGGGTGCTTGTGACAGTCCGCGCCCACCCGGGCCTCTCTCCACACCCGGCCCTCGTGTCACTGCCCCTGGCCGCCAGCCACCAGCCGGTGTGCGTGTGCCCTCCGGGCCTACAGTGTGAACGGGCACTGCCAAAGCCATGCAGTGCTGGGGGTTCTGTGGGCCAGTGCCAGGAACAGCGGTTGAGTCCAGAGGGCGGGAGGAAGGCAGGGCCCTTAACACAGGGGGCTACATCTCAGTTCCTGCCACTCGGCCACGCCATTGTGCCCTTGTGCTGCCTGGGGCTGGGGGGGGGGGGCAAGAGCCAGGGATTCGTCTAAGCCCACGGCCGGTGCTCTGGGCCCCCCGTGAAGGGAGCGGGCCGCCTGCGAGGGAGACCTGTCGCGGCCTGGAGCCCACAGGAGGCCCCTCCCTGCGGGCACCCAGCAGCGCCCTCACCTGTGAGTGTTTGGCTTCTCCTCCTGCCGCTCTTCAATCATCTTACAGTTATTTTTATTTTTTTGAGACAGGGTCTCGCTTTGTAGTTCAGGCTGGCCCTGAGCTCACTATGTAACCCAGTCAAGCCTCTAACTCACAGCAATCCTCCTGCCTCTGCCTCCCCGAGCGCTGGAATGATAGGCATTAGCCACCACACCCAGCTTTACAGTTATTCTTATCACTGCCATCTGCAACAATCACCTCAATTTAAATTTTATTTTGGAGGCATTTTACCTGTCACTTCTATTAAATTTTCTTCTTTTTTGCTTACTCCTCATCATTTATTCCATTATATCTTGTCTCCCCACCCTGGTTTTCTCAATTATTTTTACTAATTTCTGATACACTCTTTTTTGGTAGGCCACTATGTTTGTTCATGTCATAATAAGTAGTTTGCCTCTTCCAGAGCAATGAGGATTTTAATGCTCTGATTGTAATGATTTGACAGTTGGCTGTTATTTCTCTTCTCACCCTCACATTTTCCAATACTTCTGAGGCTGTTTTTGTAGACGATGGCCCTTGTGACACCTGGAGAATTCTAGACTTGGCCGGGCACAGTCTACTATCTATACTCTGAACTCACTGTGGAGATGTATTTAACTTACATGTTAATTCAGGGGAAAGATAGATAGGGTATAAAGGTGAGCTTTCATATTCCTGGTTGAAAAAGTCCACTCCTGTATCCTGCTTACTCATCCTTTGTTACCGAGATGCATGTATCTAGATATCTAGATCTTTCTTTGACACATTATGTATACATGCAAATTATATATATGAAACCCTTTTTCTTATCCTCCCTATTCCCAGTTATTTTTTAGGGTGTGTTGAGCATGTGAAATAAAATCATTTATCTACCATATATATATATATATTTTTTTTTGAGATAGGGTCTCACTTTTGTAGCTCAGGCTGGCCCTGAGCTCACTATGGAGCCCAGACAAGCCTCAAACTCAGCAATCCTCCTGCCTCTGCCTCCTGAGTGCTGGGATGACAGCACGAACCACCACGCTCAACACTGTATGTGATTACCAGGATCGAACTCAGGACCTTGCGCTTGCGAGGCAGGCGCCGGAACCACTGAGCTAAATCTCCGGCCCTATCTGCCACATTTTTAGTTGTTTTATTTACAGCTTATGAGGGAAGCATCAAGTTCATGTGTCAAGGTCAACCAAATTCTTTGGTTCCTGTATCAGTGTTTGTCAAATTTTTGGACTTTGAAAATGTATGCTCTTGTAGTGGCATTTTACCTTCCCTGTCCAACTCCCCATAGGTTTTCTTTCTGTTTTTGTTTTGTTTTGTTTTGTTTTGTTTTTTTTGACTACACAGTGACCCTGGGCTTCTCGGTGTTACTTCTATTTTCCACGAGAGAGTTTTCAAGATTTCAGCATCCCATACTATGTCTCTGTTGGCTTGGGGGGCCATACCTCATCTCAAGGGAGTGGGAACAAACACACTCACATATGCTCACCCACTCACACACCCTCGTTCACCCATTTACTTAGGACGTTGAAGATGATCACAAGATCCCACATCCAGCCACGCACACAATCACCCAGCTAGACGCACATTTCCTCTCTCACACTCACCGCCTGGCGGCCGGTGACGCCCTCCACAGCGCCACGCGCGGGTAAAGCCGCGCAAGCCGCTGTAGTCTAAGGCCCCGGAGCCGGCAGGCCCGAACTCGCGCGTTTCAAAGCTCCAGCTTTCCCCGCCCGCCTCCTTGGTCTCCAGCCCCCCCCCCCCCCCCCCCCCCCCCCCCCCCCCCCCCCCCCCCCCCCCCCCCCCCCCCCCCCCCCCCCCCCCCGCCCTCAGGAACTTTCCGCGCCTGCGCTACAGAGCGCTCCGGCCCCGCCCCTCGGAGGAGGGGTCGCTGTCCGGAAGTCACCACGGAGGGATCGGGAGCTTCCGGTCCGCACAGAGGCCACTCAGCCTGAGGAAAAAAAAGTGAGAGAATGGCACCGTGGAGTGCAGTCCACGGTAAGGCCGTCCTGTCGCCGGTCTCCGCTGCTGCGGCCATCAGAGCGGGTGGGTGGAGGAGACAGCAGTCAGTGAGGTCCGTCCGCTGCCTACAGAGGGCGCGCAGAGGGCGGGAACCCGCGGAGCAGCCGGCGCGCCAGGGGCTGGCGGGGAGCGCGGCGGTGCTGGGGGAGCCACCAGGGCCACACGCTTTAGGACGCTGGCGAGACTCAGCGAGGAACCCGGGCCGGGAAGGTGGCCACGCAGTGCCCTGTGTGACAGCCATCAGAAGGGGAGCAGCAAGTGAGAGGGTCTTAGGCCGTGGGCGGAACGGCCCGACTAAATGTGTGCTGAAGGCACGAGCGAGCTGGCAAGACAAAACAGAGTGGAGCCCATGATCAAAATGGATCCCAGTGAAGCTATCCTGAGTTCCTGATTTAGAGCTATGTGGGGTGGAGTGAAGCTGAGCAGGTCCCGGGAGGTGGGTGGGGCCTCCTGGAAACCTTGGCAGTGGGGGGCTGCTCTGGAAATCCTGTCAGACATCGCCTCTGGACCGCACCCTTGGTGATCCAGTGAGAAAGCAGGGTGCTTGTTCTCCTTTTGCTGAGGTATAATCTCAGACAGCTCGTTTCCACTTGTGCCTCAGTTTCCTGGTTTATAAACATAGGACAGTGGAGGGAGACCAAAGACACCAGATGCTCAGCCTCCCTTGTTTCCACTCATTGATAGATTGGGTGGACTCCCCATGTATTTATGAGGATTCCGCGTCTTTTGCTGGCACCCATATCTTGGGTCTACCTACCTTGGGAGAGGCCTGGTTAATGTCACTTTTCATTTTTTAAATAAGCAAGTACTAGATAAAAATATAGATATTGATATGCTTTTTAAGTAGACTTTCTTTTACTTCAACTGTGTAAGATTGTATATACCTCTCTAATTTAGGAGGGGTCAACAAAGTTGTGTTGCATTCAAAATCAAAACAGTAGATGTCACTTTGTTTTTGCTGACATAGTGTGACGTGACATCACATCCTTTATAACTTTTTTTTTTTTTTTTGCAGAACTGGGGATTGAACTTAAGACCTTGCACTTACCAGGCAGGTGGCAGCACCACTACTCTCCATCCCCAGCTCATATACATGACTTTTTTACAAAAACAACTTACTAGGGTGGGGGAAAAAAATAGAATGATAGTAGTAGTGTTTATTTTACTTCACAGTTTATATTTTCAGTCCTGTAATGTAATATATATGATAAATTAAGCATATTGAGTGTCTTTTTTCTGCAAGAAGTAAAGATTGTTGCAGGAGAAATTAGTAAGAATATTACTGAATTTTCCTAGAAGGTTCAAGGGACACTTTAAGTCAAGTCACTGTGCCTGAAGGACCCCTTTTAGAACTGGGTCCTTTGGGGTTTATCTTGTTCTACATCTCAAATTCAGTTTCATCCTCTGTAAAATTATGCTTATGATTCCTCCTTCATAGAGTTGTGACAATTCAATGAGATTTGGTGTGTGAAAAGGCTTTGAAAGCTGTGCTGCTGGGGCAGGATAGATGGGCTCCTGTTACACCTGCATGGTGCTTTAGGTGCTGTGGTAGAGGTGCCCCATTTCACCCACTGAACCAGATATGTGCAAGGGTATATGGCTTGAAGAGTGCAGCCTATTTGTATATTAGCTCTCTCTCTCTCTCTCTCTCTCTCTCTCTCTCTATATATATATATATATATATATATATATTATTTATTTATTTATTTATTTTTGGTGGTTCTGGGGATCAAACTCTGTATATTAGCACTATTGTGGCCTAGGGCATAGTCTGGCCAAGAGTTGTGTCACTTGTGGGGCTAAAGGCCAAATTCATACAAAGGAGCCTATTCTGATTGCCTCTCCGGATATTTTTAGCTCCTGCCTCCCTGGGGTGTCAGTGAAGTCAAGCTGTTGGCCACTGTCCTGTACAAGTGCTTCTCTGTCAATTTCCTTTGTGAAGATCAATCTCTGCAGCTCAGTGCATTTGCAGCTCATGTCTTTCAGGGCACCTCCTTGTTCCTTTTCACACACTGGGGATCTGTAGTTTTTCTCAAAAATAAGCTTTTTTATACACAAATAACAGACTTATTGAGACATTAGGAGTTGGTTCCTTTCATAATAGCATCCAAAAATGTGAAATATCTAGGAGTCAATCTAACAAAGGAGGTGAAGGATTTCTACTCTGAAAATTACAACGCTCTGAAAAGGAAATTGAAGAGGATATCAGAAAATGGAAAGACATCCCTTATTTCTGGGTAGGAAGAACCAACATCATCAAAATGGCTATATTCCCACAACTACTATATAGATTTAATGCAATCCCTATTGAAATCTGTACAATATATTTCACAGATCTAGAGAAAATAATACAAAAATTCATCTGGAACCACAAGAGACCTAGAATAGCAAAGGCAATTCTAGGAAACAAGGACATGGCAGGGGTTATTACGATCCCCAAATTGAAATTATACCAGAAAGCCACTGTGATAAAAACAGCATGGTACTGGCAAAGAAGCATACCTGAAGATCAATGGAACAGATTAGAAGATCCAGAAACAAGTCCAGATACACTAAGCTGCCTCATCTTTGACAAAGGAGCCAAACATCCTCAAAAAAGGAAAGATAGCCTCTTTAACAAATGGTGCTGGAAAAAGTGGGCTTTAACCTGCCAAAGACTGAAACTAGATTGATCTCTTTCACTGTGTACTAAACTAAAATCAAAGTGGATTAGAGGCCTAAATATGAAAAAAAAAAGTCTAAATCTGCTGCAAAACAGGTTAGGTAATACTCTTGGAGACATTGGATTAGGGAAAGACTTTATGAACAAAACCTCTATAGCACAAGAACTAGCAGAAGAAATCAACAAATGGGATCTCATCTTATTAAAAAGCTTCTGCACAGCAGAAGAACCCACTAGCAGAGCAAAAAGACAATGAACAATATGGTAAAAAAATTTTTTTGCCAGCTGTTTTGCAAAGGGCTACTATCTAGAATATATAAAGAGCTTAAAATAATGACCCCCCAAATTTAACGAGCCAGTTAAAAAATGGACCTCTGAAATGAACAGACATTTCAGTAAAAGCAGCTAAGAAGCATATGAAGAAACACTCAATGTCACTGGTCATTTGAGACATGCAGTTGAAAACAACACTGGGCTTTCATCTCACTCCACAAAGAATAGCTGCTATTTCAAAATGAGCCACCAAGAAATACTGGCGAGGCTGTGGAGGAAAAAGGAACCCTTCTCCATTGGTGGTGGGAATCTAGACTGATAAAACCACTATGGAGATCAGTGTGGAGATTCCTTGAAAAACTAGGATTAGAGTTCCCATTTGACCCTGTTATTTCCCCTGCTAGGGATATATATGAAAGACTTACAAGATTAATATCACAGCAACACATGTGCACCCATGTTCATAGCAACTCAGTTCATGATAGCAAAATCTTGGAAACAACCCAGGTGCCCAACAACTCTAGACTGGTTAAAGAACATGTGGTTTTTAAAATAAAATCGAGTATTACTCTGCTGTAAAAAATAATCTTGAGTCATTTATACTCAAATGGATGTACCTTTAGGACATACTCATAAGTGAAACAGGTAGGTCACAGATGTGTAAATACTGTATCTCTGGCTTGAGAAAGTGAAGATGTTAATGAGTTCTAGAATGCATGATAGTTATTGTGAAATAGTAGATATTCAAAGGAAAGTGTGGTTTAGGTCTAAGTAATGAGGGGAAAGAAAAAATGTAATGGTAAAGGAAGCAAGCTTAGGTATATAGGGACAGGGGTTGTAGGGCAGGTAGGACAAGGGGAAAATGAGAACTAAGTCATGTCATATACTGGTACAAATTCTCAATGTTGAACATGATTGTGATTTGTGTATATAATTTACCAATAAAGATTCAAATTTTAAAAATATTAAGTAAATGTATTTCTTTTCCACTCATCTGATAAATAAGAAAAACTGGTAAACAACTTTTTTTGTTTCCACATTTGACCATTCCTTGAGCAAAGTTGGGGGTACAAAACTAATCACATTATTCTTGTCATTAATGAAGTATGCCTTGATTAGGACCAACATACCTCTGTAATTCCTGTGGCCCATTCTATCATATCACTAGATAAAGTCATTTTTGGACCTTGTGGAGCATGTGAAGAAAATGTCCCTAATTTAACCTTAAGTCTAAGGCCTTCTGGAAAATTCCAAAAATTGAGCATGTCATACTCTACATTCAGTTTCTTTCTGTCATTCAAGTTCACTTGATCTGCGGATTGTTGCATTGGATGTTCTTCAGAAAGGGATGCAACTAAAAGAGACACATCATCTTATGTGAACAGCACTCCAGGATTAAGACAGAAATATGCATAGGCAAAGTTTCTAAATGTCTTCAGTTCTTTCTACTTGAAACAACTTTAATACTGTTATCTATTGAATTACAGCACACAGATGTCTAACATCTAAAATGTTACAATCTTCCTGTGCAGTGCCATTTAAACAAAGTCTACAGTTGTATTAGGAAAACAAAATCAGCTGTAGAGTCAAATCTTCTAAACTCACAACTTCCATTGTATGACTATTGCCCTTTTGACAAAATGTGTTCATCAATATTGGAATAGTTTGCAGAATTAAATGAAAAATTCAGATGATTTGTGTACTGTAGGATTCCACACCATTTATTTTTGTGACTACAGGTTTTCCTGTTGCCCTTTCAGTGCTTCTTGGGGCATGGCATTGACATTCTATAGACAGAAGCAGTGAGCCCCTCCTGTTTTCTCCACTCTTCCAGTGGGTCCTTGAAGATCATCTCAACTCATCTCAAGAAGCATCTCCTGAACAAAAAGTGATATATAATGTCTTATACTTTCTAGAAATGGTTCTAATATTCTTGTGTGAAAGACATACAATAACTTAGCAGGGGCACCTGGATGACACTGCACATCATCCCCAGAAAGACACATCAACTGCCAAGGGGGAAACATTGTTCACTGATTTCTCACTAGAGGACTCTTAGATTTCTGTTGAAATGGTTTCAAAAGCTCAAGTTCATGGAAGGAATATCAGGCATTTTGCTTTCCAAAGTGGAAGGTTGGGAGTTGTTACTTGACAGGCCAGTGACGGAGAACTGCAGCCCAGACCCTCCCTGTGTCTTCCTGTCATCTGTGTACCTCCCGATCACATGAGTTTGACCTCATAGTCTCACGTGCTCTGCATCACTTGTGGCACAAATCATTAGGTTAGAGCCAACAAACCCAAATTAGTGACTCACAACCAGGGTAGAAAGAAAATGCAGTCTTGAGTTACTTAATTTAGCCTATTATCCTAAAGGTCTTTTCCCAAAAGTCTTCATTCCATGGTTTAATATCTTGTCATACTGTGTTTCCACCCCCTTCAAAGCTGAGTACCTCCAGTATTTAATTTTTTGTGAATACATGAGTTTGTGTGGTAAATTTCCTTCTATCCCTCATTATGTAGCAGAGGATCAAAACTGAAAATTATTTTTCTATTCTGATTACACTATTTTGAGGAGCAAGGACACAAGGAATTCAAGTAATCTTTCAGGACAGGAAGATTATTCTGAATAATGTATTTGTTTATCACTTGTCATTGTGATCCTCTGCTTTTTTGTGAGAGAAAAAAAATTTAGCACACATATTCATGTTTTAAGAAAAACATTTCCAAATAAAAGATACTGGTCTCATGTCTTCACTTTTGAAAAGTCCTTATTCAAAAGAGTTGGAATGAAAATGTATCATCTTCCAAGAAGTTTTAAAAAATTAAGGGATAATGAATTTGCAATCAATAATCTTGTAATAATTCTGTAGTATTATATTAAATTTATTGGTTCAAATAAATCATGTAATATTAGTTGGAAATGAAAGACATTTACGTTTATTAACCTGGACATTGGATGTGGTATACAATAAAAGCAATTTTCTGTAATTCAACAAGGATTTTTTTCACACATAATATAATATCCAGTCTAGAGTTGATGGGTATTTGAGTTGTTTCCATGAACTGAGTGCAGTAAACATGGGTGCACATATGTCACTGTGATACGAATCTTGTAATTCTTTCATGTATATATATCCACAGCAGGGAAATAGCAGGATCAAATGGGGCCTCGAATCTTAGTTTTTTGAGGAATCTCCACACTGGTCTCCATAGGGGTTGTACCAGTTTACATTCCCACCCATAGTGGAGAAGGGTTCCTTTTTCTCCACAGCCTCATCAACATTTGTTGCTGGCTAATTTTGAAATAGTAGCCCTTCTTTGTGGAGTTGGATGGAATTTCAGTGTTGTTTTCATCTGCATCTCTCAAATGACCAGTGACATTGAGCATTTCTTCATATGCTTCTTAGCTGCTTTTACTTCTTCCTCTGAAAAGTGTCTATTCATTTTAGATGCCCATTTTTAAATTAGGGGGGCTGATTTTTTTAAAGCTCTTTATATATTCTAGATAGTAGCCCTTTGAGAAACAGGTGGTAAAGACATTTTCCCATATTGTTGGTTGCCTTTTCACTCTGCTGGTGGTTCCTTTTGTTGTGCAGAATCTTTTTAATAAGATGAGATCCCATAGCAACAAGCATTTTAAAACTTAGGAATACATATGAGGAGAAAGAATTTTGTGCACATTTTTTATGTGTAAGAAATGAAACACGAGAAAATGATATATTGACAAAAGCCTCACAACTTAAAACATTTACACAAGATAAGTAGAAAAACTTGGCCAGTGACTGACATGAAAATTCACTGGTCAACTACAGAATTATCCTTAATTTCATTCATAAGTTCAGTCCACTGTTGTTTTTAAATACAAGAGTATTTGATATCACATGTGATCGGGACTGTGAAAGATAACAGGAGAGGGAAATTCTGCAAAACAGGGCTTCTGAAATACTGACAGACACAGGGGAGAAAGGAAATACACACCCAGTTACCAAAATAAAGTTTAGTAAAGGTATTTAAGACACACTAATTCTCAAAAATAAAAACATAATGAAATATATTAGGGAATTTTCAAATTTAATGATATGAAGACAAAAGTTACCATAAAAACAATCAATAAAAGGAATTGAGAAGAAAAAATGGAACATAAGATAAAAACAAGGAATATGATCAAACTTAAAAGTATAAAAATTTAGTACAGAATTTATGAAACATTTTCAGAATAAAAGGTGAAAAGGTGACTGTTATAGGTGTTAAGACTAGTATTGATTATTGAAATAGACCTCATGTTTTAAGCTAATAACTAACTCAACAAAGTTGCGGATTTGCCAATAGGCTCTTTATACTTTAAGATGAAGATACAGTTTTTATTAACTACTAAAGTTTCTTTCTTCTGGAATGTGTTTTATTTCTGAACCCAGTCAGAGTATTCCTTTCTGGCCTTAACAAAATGATGTAGCACTTGGGGGCAAAGATGCAGCCCAGCAGCCCCGCGCTGGAGGCCAGGATGGAGAAGACCTCCATGGCCACCATGACCTTCCCCTTGGTGCTGTGGTACACGGGCAGGAAGGTGACCCACACGCTGCAGAACACCAGCGTGCTGAACGTCAGGAACTTGGCTTCGTTGAAGGTGTCAGGCAGGTTCCTGGCCAGGAAAGCCACGGTGAAGCTGGCCAGGGCCAGGGAGCCCAGGTAGCCCAGGACACAGTAGAAGGCGGTGAGGGAGCCCTTGTTGCACACGATGATGATGTGGCCACGTTCAGAGTGCGCGTCCGTGTCAATGTAGGGCGGGTTTGTCCCCATCCAGACTGCACAGAGAGTGAGCTGGATGAGGGAGCAGATGGGGATGATGGCGTTTGGTGCCCTTGACACCAGCAGCCGCCTCATCCTTCTGCCCGGAGCGGTGACCTTAAAGGCCAGCACCACAGTGACAGTTTTGGCCAAGACGGTGGAAATAGCCACAGTGAACACAAGTGCAAACGTGGTCTGCTGGAGGACGCAGGAGGCTGTGTCGGGGCGGCCGATGAAGAGCAAGGAGCAGAGGAAGCAGAAGGTGAGGGAGATGAGCAGGGTGTAGCTGAGAGCCCTGTTGTTGGCCTTGATGATGGGAGTGTCTCGGTGCTTCACGAAGAGCCCGAAAACAGATGCTGTGAGGACGGTGAGACTCAGGGCGGTGCCAGCCAGCGCCTTCCCCAGGGGGTCTTCAAGAGCCAGGAAAGTCACGGCCTTTTGGAGGCAGCGGTTTTGTTGAATTGTGACGTACTGGTCATCAGGACACTTCACACACTGCTCCATATCTATAGAGAATATCAATTGTCATTAGTTCAAATTCATTATTTCTCCCTATTCACTCACTTATTCACAGACTTTCACAGGACTTCTTGAGCCAGGTTGTCTCTTGTTTCTGTTTTTTCTTTCCATGTTTTAGTGCATATTATTGACTTCAGGACCATTGTGGTTTGGTACATCCCTAATCCTTTAAGCACTTTGTGGAACTTTGAGATGCATTCTTGCTGTGTCCCTACATTTCCCAGGCTGTACTCAAACATGTTATCCTTTTGCCTCAACCTCCCAGACCACTGGGCTTCCAGGTCTGCATCAACCTGTCCAGTTTTCTCTCAGTTCTCTACACACCAACCAGAATGTTCTAAGTATTCTTTAGTTTGCCTCTTACCATAAATCATCTCCTCACTCTTTCTTTTTCTGGAGTTTAAGTAAATCAGCATTAGCATGCAGTTGAATGCTTAGATGCCATCAAATCATCCATAGTACATACACAAAGGAATTTGCATCCTATAGGGTTACCTGGATGCCTGTGTTTATCATGCACAAATACATTTTTTTGGCTTTTAAATTCTGATAGCTTCTATATTTATTATACATTACTAGTGTCTATTAATTTTACCAAAACTGGTTTCAATATGGTATTTTTCTATGTGCCTAATATATTTTACCCCTGCCTTACTTCCCTCATACCCTTCCACTATTCCCTTCCCTTCTCTAATAGTAGTCTCCCTTCCAATTCTATGCAATCCGTTGGATTCCACATATTATTAAACACACGCAATACTTCACTTCATGGGTTGGACTAACTGTACTTTACATGTGGA
>PVIC010012002.1:0-40369 GCA_004025085.1 Thryonomys swinderianus
CATTGCAAGGTCCTCTCCACAGAGGAGAGAGAAGGGCCCAGCTTGGGCTGGACCCCTGGTAGTTCTGGCTGGGCAGCAGGGATGGCGGCACGGAGAAGCAGGCCCTCGAAGGGCGCCGCGAGGCTTGTGTTAGGAGCGGCGCTCGGTGGACGAACTCTTGCAATTTCTGCTTCTCTTTACTCCCCCATTTCCTCCGTCCCCTCCACCTCTGCAGAGGACCTGTGTCCTCCTTCCAAACGGTTTACCGGCATCTTTCTTGAGACTCAGCTCATTCAGTCCGGCTAACCGGCTGAGGGCGGATCTCGGCACCAGGTGAGCGTGGCTGTGCCCCGTCACGTCCCCAGAACCAAAGGACAGGACAGGAGTGGGGACAGAGTGGGTAAACAACGGGGGGACTGGCTGGATTCCTACATCAGACCCTCCTTAATGCTAAAATATCTGATCATGAATAACTGTTAAAATAATGCACGCAGCACTTTACAGCTGGAGGAGGACGCGCCTCGGCCTCCTGCCCACCTGGGGTCATGAGGCCTTTGCCAGGATCCTGACTCCTTTTCCTGCCTCTTGCTGTACCAGGGGAGGTCACTTGCTGAGCGCTTGCAAAAAGGAGGGGCCTACCACGTGCTGCTGCTTTGCTCTTTCTCTTCTGGCTCCTCCAGTCTCTGTCGGTCTTCCTTCCTTTCTATTGTATCCATCTGAATGGGTGTACCCAGGGCACAGGACCTGGGAATGTGCCTGAGAAGCTTTGACAGTGGTCTCTGGCGGTCTCTCAGCGCTAACTGGAAAAGACACCCGCTTGGTGAAGGTGAGCAAATACCGCTCCTGACATCTGTGCCTGTTGTTCAGGTTTGGATCTGAAATGTCCTCTAAAAGAGGACATTTTGAGTGATAGTTATTTAGTCCCATTGGTGAAAAATGACTATTATACTTGTGAATGTGGCTTTACTTGAAAGTCAGATTTCTCCGGATGTGATGGGGTGAAAATGGAATCTCTAAGGCAGGCCTTTGCCTGGCACATTGGCATCGCTGCAGAGGAGAAGAGGACCAGGGGAAAGACAGGACAATGGAGGCAAAGACCAGAGTGATGGAGCTTCAGGCCAAGGGACGTCAAGAATTGCCAGCAAAGAATTCTCTCCTGCCAGCCTTAACACCTTGATTTTAGATTTCCATTATCTAGAATAATACATTTAATCCAGGTAATACAGTTCTGCTGTGTTAAGCCACCCAATTCTGGAATATTGTTGTGGTAGCCACTGGAAATTTATATACTACTACAGCCAAGAAATGCCTGGGACCACCCAAAACTAACTCAGATTCCTCACCCGAGTTGTCAAAGAGATCAGAGCTCTGTGGACACCTTGACCTTCCAGAACTATGAAAGAATAAATTTTTGTTATTTTATGCCACCTGGCCTATGGTACTTGTGACAGCTGCCACTATCATAGTGTTCTTTCAATTACTAGAAATCTTAAATCACCTTAGTATGAAAGATTTTGATGTTTGTTTTGGTGTATGCACCATCACCATAATGACTTCCCCATTAATTTGTAGGGCTATCACTGTCATATAGCAAGATCTTATCTATACACAGACCTATATATGTATTCTTAGGTCTGTTTTAGTGGATTTGTATGTCTGTTCCGGAGTTAGTACCAACATTTATCAAGTTATAAAGCGCTGACATTCTAATATCAGGTATAAGAAATCACTGCATTTTGTTCTTCTTTTTTAAAAAATTGATTTAGTCAAAAGGAATTGGTGTGGGAATGTAATGACGGGAAGGAATAAATATGATTCCAAAAGAAAATAAAAGAGCGTGTATATAGGTGGTGGGGAGGTGTGGGTGGGTAGGGATGTGGGTAAAAATGAGAATTGACTTGTGTCATATACTGGTACAAATTCCCCAATGTTGTGTGTGATAGTGAGATGTATATAAAGTGTACCAATAAAGAATTTGATTAAATTTTTAAAAACTGATTTAGTTATTTGTGGACTTTAAAATTTCACTTTCTATACATTAATTTTGAAATTAATTTGTAAATTTCCCCAAAATTCTGGACTATTGATGAATATTGACTGAATTTAGAAAGAACTGAAATTTTATTGAATTTCCTATAAATTTTTAATTTAATGTAGAAAGTTGATCAAATTAGAGATCTATATCTATATAGATAGAAGTAGATATAATGCACATTTTTGGAATGACTATCTCATAAGTAGATTGTGGTTTTTTTTCATGTTAGGGTGAAATGTCTGGTTGACTCATATTAGTGAGTTTAGTAACCATTGATGATTAGTGGCTGGGTCAGTTAATTTGTCAAAGTTTAAAAAGTAATGTTTTAATTTAATGTATTTTCATCTATTTTCTTTTTGAGACAGGATCTCTTTATGTAGTGTAAGCTGACCCTGAGCTCACTATGTAACTGGGCTGACCTTGAACTTGAAGTGAAATTCCTGCCTCAGCCTCCTGAGTGTGGGGATTATAAATATCTGCCATCACCCTGGCCTTATTCTTGATTTTATTGATTCTACCACTTTTACTCTTTTTGGGTTTATTCTGTAATTGCTTTTAAAATTCCTGAGTCAAACAGCTTATTTTTCTATCTTTGTTGGTTTTTTTTGATAAACATAGTTAAAACTTAATTTTTCTGAAATCTTGCTTTAGCTGTGTCCTGCAAATTTTGACATGTAGTGTTTTTATTGTCATTCGGTTCTAAGTACTTTGAAATTTCCCTGATGATTTTCTGTTTAATGCAAGTGTTATTAAGTAGCTTGGTTTTCAGCTTCTGTACCTTTGGGATTAATAAAACCTGTGTTTTTGTTATAGATTCCTATTTTTATTACAATCTGTGGAAACGGCTGACTAATCATCCTCTGAAACCCAGTTTGTAGTGGATTTGTTTGAATGTTCCAATTGAGCTAACATTCCTTACATCTTCTTGGGTGTGGCTCTCTATTTCAGTCGAAGGTTATTCTTGTGTTCTTGATCAATTTTGAGAGGGGTATGGTAAGTTCCTCCAGTTTTTAATGTATCTCTTTTCCTTCATAGTGCTGGCAGTAGCTACTTCATAGTCTTTGAGGCTATATTATTAAACACAAATATATTTATAGCTTTATGTCATCCTGATCTATTGCTTTTTTATACTTTATGACATCTTTCTTTGTCCCTTGTAGTTTTCTTTTTGGTTTGGAATTCCACCTGGCCTGAAAATAAAACTTTTATTTTTACATGGATTATCATTTCTATTCATATTAATTAAATTTGGATTCAACTGTAGTTGGGGAAGATCCAAATACTGGCACTTCAAATAAGGTAAAAGTTATTTATTAAAAGTTCAGGGGAATTCTAGTCTGGTATGGGTTAGAGATGATAGTGGCATATTTCTCCATATTAAAGCCTAGCAGACAAGAGCTGTTCTGGCAGCTCTTAAAAAGGCCCAGGAACTTGGGAATCCTTCAGCTTTATCTTTCCACAATCCCTCAACTATGTATGTCTCTTGTCCTCTTGACTTAGTAAGAAGGGGAAGTGGAAGGGCACTCCCCTTTTCCTTCTGCTCACTTCCTAGAAGTTACCATTTACGTCCCATTGGTTAGAGCTTAGTCATACACTACTTTTAGCTGCAAGGCAGGTTGGGAACTGTAGTCTTCATTCTAGGAAGCCATGTACCAACTAAAATCTGTGTTCTCCAGGAGAAAGGATGAATGAATATAATTGACAGGTTTTCATCTCTGCCGTATCATCCTTTTATTTTTTAGATTTGATAGGGTGCATTCAGGGTCGTATGGCCGTAGATTCATCCTTTTATTTTTCAAATTTTGTAGATTTTTTTTTTTACCAAAAATTTTATGGACATAATTGTAGATTCAGATGCATTGTAAGAAACAATAGGAATAGATTCCATGTATACTTTAATGAGTTTTCCTTATAGTAACCATTTGTGAAACCAGGACATAGACATTGATACAATCAGTCACCAATCCCTTATTCAGATCTCCTCTCCCTTACACTCATTCGTGTGTGTGTGCGCATGTCTTGTTCCTTACAGTGTTGTCTTCTGCCTGGATTTGTGTGTTCTCCACCAGTTGGGAGGCCAAATGGTTCCTTCACCCTAAGGATCCCTTTGCCCTCTGTCACCACTCCCCCCCAGCATCCTACCTCATAACCCTTAATGTGTTATGAAAATAAGTGGAATCATGCAGTGTAACACTTTGGGATTGACTTTTTCATTTAGCATCATCAGCTAGTGATCACTCCCGTTTGTTTCTCCACACACATCCTGCTGTACGGCTGAGTTGTGTGTCATGGTGTGTGTGTGTGTCATGGCAGTTCGCTTTGACCACTTGTCTGTTGAAGGTGATCACAGCTACTGTGAATAATGTCTCTAGGCACACTGATGTGCACCCTTTGGTGAAGATGAGCTTTCGTTTCTCTGGGACCGTATCTGGAGTGTAACTGCTGTGTGTGGTAGTTGCACATTTAGTTTTGTAAAAATCTGTCTTACAGAGTAGCTGAACTGTTTTACATTCCCAGCAGCAACTGCCAAAGGGTCCAGTTTCTCTGCATCCTCTTCATCCTCACCAGCATTCTGTGTTGTCTTTTTTTTACAGTTTTAGTCATTCAGAAGAATATATGGAGATATCCTGCTGTGGTCTAATTTGTGTTTCTTTGATGGCTGATGATGTTGAACACCTTTTCATGTGCTTGTTTGCCATCTGCCTGTCCTCTTTGGTAAGTGTTTGTTCGTGTTGCTTCCCCTTTTAAAATTTTACTTTTTTTTACAGTTTTCAGCACTGTTTATATGTTCTAGGTATGAATCCTTTTTTGGATGTGTGGAGTACAAATGCTTCTCCCAGTCTGTAGCTTATCTTTTCAGGCTGTACACATTAAGTATAAAAGTTTTAAATTTCTATGAAGTCCAATTTATGATGTTTTCCCTTTATGGGCTGTGCTTTTGATGCCAAACCTAAAAGCACTTTACACAGTGGCAATATCAAAAATTTTGCTCCTGTGTTTGTTTTTTTCTGAAAGTTTTATAATTTTACACTTAAATCCCTAGTTCACCTTGAGGATTTTTCCCCCAGTAATGGGCTCTGAACCCAATGTTTACATGGAGGCTTTGCACTTAGCTACATCCCCAGTCCTTTTGTATTTTACTTTTTTTTTTAATTTGAGACAGGGTCTCGCTTTGTAGTTCAGGCTGGTCCTGAGCTCACTATGTAGCCCAGGCAAGCCTCGAACTCAGCAATCCTCCTGCCTCTGCCTCCCGAGTGCTGGGATTACAGGCGTGAGCCACCACGCCCGGCTGTATTTTACTTTGAGACTAGGGTGTGGGGCTTAGGTCAAGGTACAGGTCTTATTTATGAGCCTCCAACTGCCCACCATCATTTATGAAGAAAACTTTCTTCCTTCAGTTGGGTTTTCTTTTCAAAACTAAGCTGAACTTACTTCTGTAGTTCTATTTCTGCAGGTTCTCTGTTCTGTTCTGAGCTATGTCTTTATCTATCTGCTAACACCACAGTAGAGTAAGACTGAAGTCAGATAAAGTGATTTTTTCTGCCTTATTCCTCTTTGTCAAAACAGTTTCAGCCATTCAGCAGCTCGCATCTTTCTATATTAATTTTAGAATGAGCTTGGCTACTGTGATGATTAATTTTATGTGTCAACTTGACAGGGTCTTTGGGTGACCAAACATTTTATTAAAAATTGTCCCGGGTGTGCCCATGAGGATGTTTTCAGATGAGGTTAACCTCTGAATCAGCACACCAAATAAAGAAAATCATCCTCACCAATGTGTGTGCAGGTGTCAAGCAATCCACCGCACACAACAGAAAGGCAGAGTAAGGGAAGCCTCACCCTCTCTCAGGCTGGCTGTCTTCACACTGGGATGTTCGGTGTCCCTGCCTCAGGACTGGAACATGCACTGTCAGCTCTTCCAGTCCTCCAGCCTTTAGGTTTGGTCTGAACTCGCAGCCCTTACTCCCCTTCTCGGGTGCTGGACAAGGATAGAAGTCATACTGTTGGCCCTCCTGGGTCTCAAGTGTGTGTTATCCAGAACTTCTCAGCTTCTGTAAGCATCTAAGCCGATTCCTTCTGAGAGATCTCTGACTTATAACTAGAGATTGTACTAGTTCTGCTGCTCTGCTGAACCCTGATTGGTACATCTACATTTATGAAAAAAACCTGGATGATGGGCTGGAGATTTAGCTCAGTGGTTCTGGCGCCTGCCTTGCAAGCGCAAGGCCCTGAGTTTGATCCCGGAAACCACATACAATGCTGGGCGTGGTGACTCATGCCCACCAGCCATCAATACCACGTACCACAGTGCCAGGCATGGTGGCTCACGCCTGTCATCCCAGCACTCAGGAGGCAGAGGCAGGAGGATTGCTGAGCTCGAGGCTTGCCTGGGCTACATAGCGAGCTCAGGGCCAGCTTGAACTACAAAGTGAGACCCTGTCTCAAAAAAAAAAAAAAAAAAACACCCTGGATGAAATTTTGATTAGAATTGCATTAGGCTTATAGGTCAGTTGGGGGGAGGATTAGCATCTTTACTGTCTTGTCCCTTGCAAGCCATGAACACAGTCTGTACCTTCAGTTACTTGGGTGTTTGTTCTGTAATTTATTTCCTCAGCTTTGTGTAACTCTTCACAACATTGTACACATATTTTGTTAAGCTTATACATAAATACTTCATTTTCTTTGGGGTGATTATAAATGATAGTGTGTTGCAAATTTTTGTTTGTACATATTCATGCAAGTGTACATAAAATATGATTGATTTTTGTTTTCTCCCTTATCAGATTTTCCCAAACTCACTTATTGTTGTAGAAATTTTTCTTCTGTAGTTTTCTTGGAGTCTTCTACATAAGCAAACATGTCATCTGTAGAGACAGCAATTTTATTTCTTCGGTTTAAATCCAAGTGGCTTTTGTTTTTTTCTTATATCTAATTGTAGAGGAGAGATCTTCCACTATCGTCCTGAATGAGTGTGACAATAGCAGGCCTACTTGCCTGTTGTGCTCTTTATGAAAGAATATCCAGTCATTTCCCATGAATGTGAGGTTAGTGCTACTTTTTTTGATGGACGCTTATTATGAGATTAGGTAACTGTCCTGTACTCTTAGTGTGCCGAGCCTCTTTATAATGACTGGGTGTTAGCAAATGCCTTTTCAGAACCAATTGGTATAATTAAATGCTTTTCTCTTTTTAGGTTATGGCCACAGACATGGTGAACTATAACTGGCTGATCTCTGAATGCTGAAGCAGTCTCAAATACCTGGAATAAATCCCACTCAACACGATGCACAGTTCTTTACATACATTGTCGGATCCAGCTCACTAATTTTCAAGAATTTTTCTGCTAAATTTGTGAGAACTGCTAGTCCTTTCCTTTTCTGTACCATTTTGTCTGATTTTATCATCAGGACAGTACTGCCTCATAAAACAAGTAGGGAAGACTTTCTTGCTTTTCTGGTTTTAGAAGAGATTGTATAATAATGATGTTAATTATTCTTTAAATGTTTGATTGAAATCATATTTTGGGAGGTTGAGTATCAGATAATATAATTTTTATTTCAGTCATTACATATGATTCATAAAGCTCAAGAACATTTCTGGGTCTTCTTATTTTTCTTTCTTGCTTTCTGATGCTCCAGTATTCCTTTCTCCTTTTCTTTTTGTTTGGAGACCTTCCTTTTTTTTTTTGAGACAGGGTCTTGCTTTGTAGTTCAGGCTGGCTCTGCGCTCACTATGTAGCCCTGGCAAACCTCGAACTCAGCAATCCTCCTGTCTCTGCCTCCCGAGTGCTGGGATGACAGGCGTGAGCCACCACGCCCGGCACTGTGGTATGTGGTATTGATTGCTGGTGGGCGTGAGTCTCCACGCCCAGCATTGTATGTGGTTCCCGGGGATCGAACTCAGGTCCTTGCGCTTGCGAGGCAGGCACCAGAACCACTGAGCTAACCCTCCGGCCCTGGAGACCTTCCTTTAATCAACCTAAAGGATGCATCCCAGGAATTCTTTGATGTGGGGGAGAATTCAGGTGGGTTTGAGATATGGAAGGTGTGACTCTTTCCCTCCCTGCAGCAAATGATGTTAGACACTCTGTCACCTGTTCCTCTGGTCCTAAGTCACAGATCAGTTTGTTTTACTGTGTTGCAGAGTTTGCTTTTGATTGCTTCTGGCTTATAAGGTTTATGAGTCCACTTAATAGGGTGAAGCAGGGAAATAATAGGAGACCATATCGCTCAGAATAAAGTTGAGATTTTGTTTTAAATATGGGTTTTTTTTTTTTTTTCTTTTTGAAACAGGGTCTCGCTTTGTAGTTCAGGCTGGCCCTGAGCTCACTATGGTGCCCAGGCAAGCCGCCACGAACTCAGCAATCCTCTTGTCCCTGCCTCCCGAGTGCTGGGATTACAGGCGTGAGCCACCACGCCCAGCATTGTGGTATGCGGTGTTGATTGTTGGTGGGCGTGTCTCCACGCCCAGCATTATATGTGGTTACCGGGGATCGAACTCAGGACCTTGCGCTTGTGAGGCAGGCGCCGGAACCACTGAGCTAACCCTCTGGCCCTTAAATATGTATTTTATAGGAAATACATTGTTGGATTTTTTTTTAAAAGGAAGTTATTTTAGAAAAAGTGCTGGAGATTTAGCTCAGTGCTTCCAGCACCTGCCTAGCAAGCACAAGGACCCTGGTTTGATCCCCAGTAACTACATAAAACAGTACTGGGTGTGGTGACTCCCAGCCACCAGCAATCAGTACTACACACCACAGTGCCGGGTATGGTGGCTCATGCCTGTCATCCCAGCACTCAGGAGGCAGAGGCAGGAGGATTACTGAGTTCAAGGACTGCCTGGGCTACATAGTGAGCTCAGGGCCAGTCTGAACTACAAAATGAGACCCTGTTTAAAAAAAAAAAAAGCAAAGAATTCAATGTGTACAGAGTTTCTTGTCTCTAAGTTTGTATTCTTTTCTGCTATCTTATTTCACTTTTCATAATTTTCCATTTCACCTTTATGGCTTTAAGTAATTAGGAGTTTTTTCCTCGGAGATATTCCATCCTTCCCACAGCACTTCCTGCTTTCTTGTGACTTGCCCCTGTTGATGCAAGGCCTGAGATTTGGGGACTGTCCTCGCTGTCTGAGTGGCTTTAGGGGACATCACGTGATTCTTCTTTGCATGGGTTCCTCCGCTCTGATGCTGAGATAAGGCCTGTTCCTCTAGCTGGGAGGCAGAATGAGGAGATATGAGGGTCACCTGTGCAATGGCTGGCATGTAAGCGACATCTGAATGAGAAACAGACCCTCATTGCAAGGCCCTGAGATGGGCAGCTTGTTACCAGAGAATAACCTTTAGTAAGCTGACTGGCGAAAGCAGTGCATTCTGTTTTCATAGTTTTGGTGGTCTCTCGATTAAGCTATTAGGATTTCCTGTTATATGTAGTTTTTTGGTAAGTTCTGAGGTACATCTCTTTTGCAGAGTAAGAAATGAACCTGTCATCTGTGTGTTGATTTTCAATGTGTCTCACTCTGTTAAATTTGTTTAAAAATCTTAGTTCTATTTGTTGTGAGTGCACTTTTGTTTTGGCTCCTTATTTTTTCTTGTTTATCGACATATTTCCCAGCACACTCTTTAATTTATTTATCTTCTTGGCAGAGTACTCCTTCCAAGAATTTTTCAAAGAGAATATTCTAGTTTGGGGGTGTAGCTCAGCGGTGGAGAACTTGCCTAGCACGTGCGAGGCCCCGCGTTCAGTCCTTAGCACGGAAAAAAAAAATCATCCTACACTCAAAGAGAATATTCTGAGATCTCCTCTGCCTCATACTATCTTGTATTTTGGTTTTATATTTAAATATAGCCTACTTGAATATAAAATTCTAGATTTAAAGCTTTAGTTTCTTGCAACACTGAAAATATTGTTTGATTGCATTTTCTGTGTGGGGGGTGGTAGGCGCTGAAGATCACCATTGAGAAGTCTGATATTGATTTGATTCTTGCTGATGTGTAAGTTTATCTGCCTTTTCTTTTGGAAGTTTAAAAAGTCTTACTTTTCTTTTTGATCTTACATTACTTTATGTGTCTAGCTATTTCAAAATCCATCCTGTTAGCACATATAAGCCTTTCAGTCCAAGGCCTTTCAACCTAAATTTTGAGAAGTTCTCAGCCACTATTCCTTGATGTACCTCCTTCCCTCTGTCCATTTTTCTCCCTTGTAGGATTTCTGTTAAATGTATATAGGTATTTCTACTTCTGTTACTTTTATGTATCACATTGGTTAGCTTTAATTCTATATTGTACAATTCTTTATCACTCTATAAAATAATACTGTTTTGCATCAACCTGATCTTTCACCAAATCTGTTTTGTTTTTGTTTTTTTGAGACAGGGTCTCGCTTTGTAGTTCAGGTTGGCTCTGAGCTCACTATGCAGCCCAGTCAAACTTCAAACTCAGCAATCCTCCTGCCTCTGCCTCCCAAGTGCTGGGATGACAGGTGTGAGCCACCATGCCTGGCATTGTGGTATGTGGTTACTGAGGATTGAATTGGGAACCTTACATTTGCAAGGCAGACACTGGAACCACTGAGCTAAATTCCCAGCCTCTACCTAATCTGTTTTTAGCTATATCCATTCTACTGTTCAACCTATCTACAGAATTTTTTATTTCTGCACTGATATTTTCTATACTGGGATTTCCAACTGTCTCTTCTTTATAACTACAAATCTTTTCCTGCAGGTCCCCGGTGTCCTCCTTTATCTACTTGAGAATCATTTTATAAAGTTATTTTACATTCTTGAGTTTTAGCCTCATTTTTGCTGATTATAGTTTCTTATCCTTATTTTTTTTTCCAAAGAAGGCTATCCTTTTCAGGTGTTTTCTTATTCTCCCTGTAAATGTATATTTCTCAGGGGAGTCAGCTATCTGGGCAGCTACACAGACTAAGGAGGACAAGATGAATCCTGGGGTGCAGCTTCTGTCCTTTCATGTGAATTTAGGGGTTATGAGGTGGGAGAGTGATTAAGTGGAGCTCAGTGTGCAGAACCATCTTGGTCTCCTGCACTGTTCATGCACCCCATTGTCCCCTTCTTTATATTTTACTAGGTCACCCTTACCTTCAGAAAAGCTGCCTCAAATTTTCATGCTAATCTTCTTGGTATGTATGCATGTACAAGCATGTGTGTGTGTGTGCGTCTTAGTTACTTTTCTTGTTGTTGAGACAAAACTACTCAAGATCCAAAGTTAAAGGAGGAAAAGTTTATTTTGGCTTACAGTTTGCAGAGGTCTCAGCCCATAGTTGTCTGGCTCCAAGGCAGGGTGGCATGGAGGAGGGGCATCACAGAGGAGAAACAGTCCAAGGCATGGTAGGCAAGAGGCAGTGAAGTAGGAGCAGCAGCAGCAGCAGCAGCAGCAGCAGCAGCAGCAGCAGCAGCAGCAGCAGCAGCAGCAGCAGCTTCCCTCTCTCTCTTTATATTCTGTCAAGACTATAAACCTATTGATTGGGGTCACCCACACCCAGGGTGGGGCTTCCATTATCCACACTATGAACTATGCTAATTCTTCCAATCAGCAGACTGATTTAGTATCACACTACCATTAGTCCTGGTATTACATACTCTAGATCCAGCCAGCTCTGAAAAGTTGCACCTATGTGTGCATGTGGCTTTGGGGAGACATCTAGATCCAAGCTATCACAAACAGAGAGTGTGTGTGTGGGAGTGTGTTGTGTTGGACTACAGGCTGATTGCTCTCAATTTCTGGCTGGTTCTGTCTACCTGGAGGGACTCTGCTGACTTGGTCTTCCTTGGGCTTGTGCTATTCCTTTTTGCCCAAGACATGATAAGCTGAGTAGATGTTTCCTTCTCAAGATGATGTATTCCCTTCGCCTGGTCATTTCTCTACCCATCTTCAGGTTGCCTCTTTTCCCATTGTTGCCTATATTTTTCCCTCCTCTTCTCAGGGTTCCCAGAGTTTCAGGGCAGGGCTTGTGAAGGGAGCCATTGGTCTCTGATAACTCACTTACCTTTACTCAAAGGGCAAGTGTGATTCTGACATTCCTTCCCACTTTAAATGGATTACCTTTTGCAGGAAGGACAAAATCTGGAGGTGGGCATAATGCTCAAATCCAGAGTGTTCTATGTGGAAGCAGGAAAGTGCTTGTGAAAAGTGGGCCAGGTGAATACAGTTCTGGGACCAGTGTAAATAACTGAATCATCCTTTGGTTACATATCTGGTGACTTGGCCTTGAGTAAGGGAGACCTTAGGAACACCTGTGGGTTAAGCACATGAGAAAATGGCCCAAGAAGGCAGGGGCAGGCAGACCTCTGCGACTTCACAACTGGACCAGTGGACTGTTCCTACCCTGTTTCTGCTTCACTTCTGAGGTGGAGAGAATCATAGAGCAGCCTCGGAGATGCCAAAGAAACGAGAGGGCAGGAGGAAGGGACTTCATGCTTCTGTTTACGGAATATTTACTGAATGTCCACTGGGAACTATTTTGGATGCATAGGATTCTGCTATCACCTCAAGACCTCAGCTAGAGGAGCTGATAGTCTGATGGAGGAAGGCAGGGTCATGCTGTGTGTGTGGGGTCCCCATGGAGCAGGCTCTTATTATTCCTCAGGGAAATGCTGGCAGATATCCTGGTGGGAAGCTGAAGTACTGGGAGAGGAAATACTTTGAACCATAAACTTGTTAGGGGCAGGGAATATGCTGGCAGAGATATTGCATCTTGCAGTATTTTAAGGGTTCAACCCAGAGCACAGACTCCCTGAATGACTGAGCAAACACCCCGGCAAAAGTACCTTGGCCCTGACTAAGAGTCAGGAAGGTATAGGCTTGATTGGACCTATACAGGCCATGGGCTCTGGCTCCCTACCGCAGCCCATGCCAAGATTGCCTGTAGACCTCACCAGCACCTTTTTGCCCAGGTCTGCCTGTCTTGAGAGACAGACAGGACAAAGCCTTCAGGTGAGGACCTCTGAACTGCTGACTGGGAGCAGAAGGTCCCCTGAAAAAGCAGCCAGCATTTTCCCCTCGGGAGACCAGGGAGTCTGTCTCCAAGCCCACCCAAAGGCTCCATGTGCTGAGGGTCACTGCATGACCTTGGGAAGGCCTTGCAACTCTTTTGCCCTCAGTCTCCCCCTTGTACCTCAAATTTGATGATCCCTATTGCACCCACACCCACTCTAGCCCTGAGGTTCTCAAGAGGAGGAAGAACTCCACCCTCGTCCACTCGCACTGCCCTGCTCCATCAGAGGCCCGGAGGAAGCCCTCAGGATGGGTCGGGAAGGGCACTCTGAAGCCCCTGCTTCCCCACGCTTCCCTCCTGCTGTTATTCGCCGCTCGAAGTGGGTCCACTGCCAAGTCAAGTAATCAGGAGGTAATAGCTTGGTATCGGATGAATCCCCAGAGTTGGCAGCCGGGCCTGGAAAACTCCATCCTCATGCAGCCTGCACCGTTCGGGACCAGGAAAATAATTGTGTAAAGCAGGCCGGCTCCGATCAAACCCGCTCTGACACGACGTGGTGTAGGGATTGCCGGCCCCTGGTCTGATGTGGTTATTAGAACCTTGCTTGGGGGCCAGGTGGCCCAGAGCGCCAGGCGGGCTGTGATTCATCTGCCCGGGCAGATCGGACGCTGTGCCTGAGCCCACGGGGACATCTCTATCGCTGTCTCCTTGCCCAGCGCTCCCTGTTTCCCCGCATCTCCTGCTCTGGCTGCTGCTCGCCTTCCCCTGTTCGTCCGTCGTCGTTGCTGAAATCCGTGCAAAGTACTGATTTTATTGAGTGCGACAAGTGGCAGTTCATTAAAAAGTGGGAGCAGATGGGGAACGGATTGTGGAAGAAGATTAATGATGCACACAGACCACTAAATAGGGCCGGGTTCGGGAGTAAACACAATCACTCCGGCTCCCTGTGAGTGGGTGATCCTGCTCTGTCAGGCCTGTTCTCGTTAGCTCCCGGACACCGCGGGGCTCGGGGGAGTTATCAGGAGTGTGCCAGCCTGGTGCCTGGCGTGGGGGGCAGAGGGGCAGCACCCTTGTAGCTGAGGGTCTGCCTGGGTGTCTTTTAGCAAAAAGCAAATGGAACACTGGCAGTCTTCTTAAGAGACCTTTGCGAGCTGGATCGGGATGCAGGAGTCAGTCCCTCCCTGAGGGGTTTCCCTGTGGGCCCGCAGGACGTGAACTTCCGAGGGGCCGGGCCTACCGAGAACTTGGGGGCACACAAGCCTGTGGCTTCCCCTTCTCCTGACCACCATTTTCTGTCTTCTGGGCCGGAGCGCTGGAGCCTGGGTCTCAGGAGGGAAGCCTCTCACAGACAGGCTGAACTGTTGCCAAACATCCTGTAGGTGTCGCTCCAGAGCCTTGTAGAGATCACCTTGCCTGGACACCTGCGGTGGCTTGGGAAGGGCAACGCTCTAGGTGGCGTTGACTGAGAACGGGAGAGGTAGTTAGACAGAAATGGGTGCCCCCTGGACAACATGCATTGTTAAACACCCACTTTATTATTGGTGCTGCCGAGCCAGGGACAGAAATTTAGATGAGGCTTGCTCCACTCTCCTCCACAGTGATGGTGGCTCTCTTTCCCACTGAGGAAACAGCCTTCAGAGCGCCAATTGACTGGCCAGGCGAAGTCTGTTTCTCTTCACCCCCGCATCAGACATCTCAGGGAACCCAGATTTGTGTTGTTAGCCAAACACGGGAGAGGAGCATAGCTATTTCAAGAGGAGCCCTTCCATGGAAAAAGAAGTAGCCCATTCGAATGGGATCTGGAGAAGGGCTGGCTCTCAGTGTACTGGGTCGTATATGCGGGAAGGCCTGGAGGGTACTCAGCCTGCAGATTCTGGTCCTTGACTGGAGGAGCACTACTGAAAAATGACTACCGGGCTCCTCCTCCTCCTCCTTCTCCTTTTCCTCTTCCCCCTTCTTCTTCTTCTTCTTCCTCCTCTTCCTTCACGTTGCCAGTTCTCTCCACGGGGGTGACACGTAGGGTGTCATGGAAGGCCTGTCCGGGGTCCTGGGGCAGGGGAGACATTTTGGCTTTCCCAGAGGGTACCTTGTCAGGCCAGGGAGCAACCTGAAGACTCTGAAGGCTCCTTGGAGGCAGCGTAGGGAGGCTGAGCATAGCTCCCCATTCTGGACAAGATCCTTCTCCCTTCCCCTCCTCTCTACTCATCCTCTGTGGCTAAGGGCTATCTCCGAGCCTTGGCCCCATGTCCGGGGGCACTAGGAGTCCCTGGTGCTAGTGAAACAGGGATCTGAGCAGCAGGCACCCTTTCTTTGGCATCAGCACCAGGTTTCATATTTACCCCCCAATCTCCTCTTTCTTTGGACCTTCTGCTCTTTGCTGCTGCACCCACAGCCTCAGAATTGCCTCTATCTCTCTGCAGCAGAGTACAAGGGGTGATCTTCAGGTGTCATCCCTCCTTTCTCCTTGCTAATGTATCCTGAGCATATTTGGGGCACAGACATTTCCTGCCCTTCTCTGCAGCTAGCATGTGGGCCAGGTGTGTAAATTCTGATCAGGGAGACAGAAGAGAACGTATAAGGGATCCTTAAAAGGAGCTGGTCAAAGGGAAGACTTTGTCCCTTCCCGCCTTCTCACTTCTGCTGCAGAAATTGTAGAAATGACGGCAGGAGCTCCAGCAGCTACTTTGGTTCGTGAGTGACCTTGGGACTAGAAGACACACCGTAGGGAGGTGGAGCAGAAAAAGGGGCTGGGTTTATGACTGGCCCTGGACTGGCTTCCTGCAGACTTGTTTTAGGCATGCGCCAACTTATCTCAGACCTCTTTTATATTCAGCTGTCTCTGATCCTAACTGATATGCTTTCTGCTCCTTGCTGAGAGGGTGGTAGGGTCAGGGCTTTCCCCTCCCCAGTGTGCCTCTTGCCCTTTCCTGGATGCTGCCACGGTTTTGACTATATGGTCAACCAAATCACGTACCTTTAATAGATTCCCCATTGTAGATAAAGACCAAATACCTGGCACCCAAAACCTTCCATCACTAGGTTTCAGTTTATCTTTCTCTTTAATTTATCTCTCTCTTCTTGTACCTTATGGTTTTGCAAAAGTGATTTCTGGACGCCCTAGTTGCCCCAAGCATTTCTTCCTTTCCCCTTTCTCGAGGATTCCCTCACCAGGGAAGCCCAATCCTCTGTCCTGCCTGTCAAAATTCTCCCCATTGTTCCAGGCTCGTCTCACATGGCTCCTTCCCTGCAGCCTCCGCAAGGCTTCTGGGCCAGGAGTGGGGGTCCCTCCACGGCACACTGTGTGCAGCTGTCAGAATCTGCCCGAGACAGCTGTCATCTCAGCTTTCAGCAGACTGGAGCATCCATGGGGCCGGACTGAGTCCCGTTCATTCCCGTCTTTCCTCAGGGGCCTGGCCGGGTCCGGTCTGGTGGGTCCTTGGTAAATGTGGGCTTAGCAGGTGACCCCACGTCTGTCTCAGGCCTCCCCTGTGGGCCTAACCACGGTGCGGAGCCCTCTCCTGAGGCGGTGGAGCTGGGCTACTCCGAGGCTGCCCTCCTCTGCCTCCCTGTCACCGCAGTGTGGCCACTTTGGTGCTGGCTGCCGGGAGCGTGTGGAGGGTGGGCCTGGCTTGCAGACGGACTGGTGCTGCCACCTGGGGAGACAGAGATGTCGGGGTCACTGTGGAGGAGCCGGGCCACACGTTAGAGCTGCTGACCTGCTGTCACAGGCTCGTTCCCCTGCAGGGACAGGACCTCTCCTCACCCCGGCCCCTGCGCTCCCTGCCTGCCCCTCCTCCTCACAACACTGACCTATCTTGGCGTCCTTCTCACTCACTGACCCAAAGGCTGCTGAGCATCAGGGCCGCGTCCGCAGAATACAAGGCCATTTGTCCTTCAGCAGGGACGACCTTTCCGCAAAGCTTGCAGCTTCCTGTCACTCCGTGGTCGTAGCTGCCGACGGAGGAGCCTGAAGGGGAAGATGCTGTCTTTGCGGAGGGTCTGAGTCCCCTCGTGCCCGCAGGGATGAGTTCTACCTAAGCAGAGTCTCAATCAAAACAATTGATCATTAGCAGGAAACAGTGCAGTGGGCACCGGAGGGTCGAATGTGAATGTGAATGTAGTGGGCCCATGTGCTCCAGACTCAGAGGTGCTGCCCGCTGGGCGCCTGCGCAGGTGCTTTGTGTGGCCGCCAGGGCAGTAATGCAGCAAGAGAAGCACAGGCTCGGACATCACATGCTGGCGTTCAAATCCCGGCTGGTCTAAGCAATAGGTGACCTTGAGCAGCACTAGCGTTTTGGAACCTCGGTTTCCTCGTTTGTGAAGTGAGCATTCGCAGACCTTTTATGTAGATCCTGTCAATACAGATTAAACACCTGGCAGGGTTTCCAGCACGGTGTATGTGCTTCGTGAACTCTGTTTATCCACTGGATCGGCAGCTTCTGAAGACGGGCTGTCTACATCCCTACCGTGTCAGCACCCTCCGCCCACGCGTTGGCCACTGTGAGGTAGTGTGCAAATGTGTATCTAGAGGGTCAGCTTCATGAGCCCTGGGCCGTGTTTCTTCTTTTCTCCCATTGCCCATAATACTTGCTGTAACATTGTGCATGCAAAGTATGCTTTAAAATTAATAATACATTCAAGTACAACGTGTCCTTGCCATTTTGGAAGGTATCTTACACATAATAAAGTTGTATTTAAAAGATCTCAGCTAAAGGATGCCCCATGAGGATTTCTCTCCTGAGTCTCCAGCTAAGTTACCTCCCCCAGAAATGGCAGCTTGCCCCACAGCTGGCATGCTGGTGCCCCAACAACACCTGGATGCTGGGGAATCTGGGTCCTGTTTCCAGAACCTCAGTCTGAGGGTCTCTCCCCAACCCTGGGCCTCAGTGTGCACCTGTGTGAGGCGGGAGGCTGCTCGGGATGCCCCCCTTGGCTGCAGGATTCTGTCACGGCCAAGCTCCCTCAAGGCCTGACTCTGGGCCCTCCTGTGACTCTTCTCCTTTGTCATCTGGAACAGAGTCCAGGAACTTCCTTTTACTGTGCACCCCTTAGGGACGTGCTAGCTCTGCACGTAGAAGCTGAGCAGGGTTCCTCTGGGGGTCCTGGGCTGTGGGGGAGAGCCATAGGGGACTGCTGGTGCTGAGGGGAGCTGTACCAAGACACTCACTTCCTGGGTACTCCTAACAAGGCCCCTGGGGCACAGGTGTAGGAACTACAGCCAGATCCACTGGCTTCCTCACCCCCAAGAAGGGGTCTCTGCAGTAGCTGAAAGACGGAGTGTGTAAGGGGCCAAACCAAGAACAGCGTGATGATCCTATCTGTCTCAGCCATCTGCCTTCTTGGGAACATTTTTCTAGGTAGAAGTTTTATGGCTAAAGATCTGGTTAGAGCACAACGAAAAAGTTTTCTCTGAACCAACATGGCAGGCTTCACTATACAGGTCATGTACCATTTTTCAGGCCAGCCGATGACTGTACCCTGGTACTAGAGTATTGAGAAACAAGGACACCCTCTCTGTGGAGCCCAGGGTGTTGCTGCTTGGGAATTCTAGAGACAAGATGTCTCCTTTTCTCAAGCCCCATGGAGTTACCTGCCCAAATTCCATCATTCATACCAAAGACTGGGTCTGTTGCTGAACAGTCCACTCTCCCAGGCCCTGAGACTTGTGTGTCCCGTGTGACAGGGCCGCTGAGGTTGGGATGGAGTGCCCAGGATGGAGCCGAGGCTCTGCTGTGTGACTTGGGGTAGGTAAGTCAGCTACTCTGAGCCTCATTTTATTCTTGATAAAACAGAGAGAGTGACCTATGTTTGCAGTTCTTTGTTAAGGGCCAGTGATGCAAAGGATGTTGAAAGCTAAGAAATGCTTAAGTAAGAGGCAAGGTGAGGCTGACACTGGTTACGGTCCAGCCTCCTGGGGTGGGCTCTTGGCAGGGATCAGCTCATTTGCACAGGGCGTCTGTTCTCCCCCAGGCAGGTCCTCCCTCCTCTAGAATGCTCTGTGGCTGTTTAATCAACCTAATTGAAACACTGCGGGATCAGGCAAGGAAGTTTTCAAAGGAAAGAGAGGACAGCCCGGTGCTCCATTTGGCTCCGTGCACACTTGTCCTTTCAAATCCTTGTGGGTGATTCCACTTCCGCCTTGGGAGTGAGACTGGGATTTTTGCACGAGAGGGAGAGATGGGAGGAGGAATGCAGGAGGAAGAGTTGGCAACCAGAGACCGGTGGAGGCTGTCGGGGCTTAAGGCTTCGCTGGGCCGGGCCCAATGGGGCTGGTGAGGTAGTGGCGGCGGCAGGAGCAGTGGAGACAGAGTGGGGCGGGAAGGCTGAGAGTGGAGCTCGTGAGGAGAGCGGAGGCGATGCCGGGACAGTGCGGCAACCCTGCCTGTCAGGGACGTTAAGGAAGCTGTCTGCCCTGGAGTCAGCTTCCTCACGCTGTCCTTCCTGCGCAGAAGTCAGTGTAAATGTGTGCTGCTGCCGTGGACTGAATGTGTGTTCCTTCCACTTGTGTGTTAAAATTTAACCTCAAGAGGACAGTGTAAAGAGGTGTGTGTCCTGAGAGGTGATTAAAGCCCTCCTGGGGGCCTCACCTTCATGAATGCTAAGTGCCTTTATAAAAGACTTGAGGGACACATTGGCTTCTTTTCCTTTGTCACTTCTATGATGTGGGAATGAAGCTTTAAGTCACTATCCAGGAGGAACAGGTCTTCACCAGACGGCAAGCTTTCTGGTTACTGGATCTTGGATTTGTAGCCTCCACCACTGCGAGCCATAGATTTCTATTGTTTGTGAAATACTTAGTCTAAGGCACTTGGTTACAGAAGCATGAAAGGACTTAGGACATTAATGTCCTTCTCAAAATCTCTATTCCATTGGAGGGAGGGATTAGAGATGACAGTGACAGAGGCTGACTGGGGATTTCTCCAGGAGTTTCTATTCTAGCCAGACAGTGAAAGTGGAGTATTAAGGAGAAGGAAGTGGGTGGGTGGCTTCATGCTCTGGGCGCGGAAGCGGAGGGATGAGAAATGACAGGAAGTGACATCATGGAACTACTCCTGCAATACAGTGTGTGCTAGTCA
The DNA here is from genome assembly GCA_004025085.1 of Thryonomys swinderianus. Taxonomy (NCBI): domain Eukaryota; kingdom Metazoa; phylum Chordata; class Mammalia; order Rodentia; family Thryonomyidae; genus Thryonomys; species Thryonomys swinderianus. Next base: position 20,043 of record PVIC010012002.1, read on the forward strand.
CGAACAGAAAATTTCCACCCTTGAGGCTCCCCAATAGAAACTTAAAACTGATTGTATTTTAGGATGGAAGAAACCATGGCTGAGCCTTCTGGGGTGCTGAGTGTGTGAGTTTAGCACACACAGGCTGAGTCAGGAGGGAGCAGGGCAGATGGAGTGGGTAGAGAGACGGTGGGACAGGATAGAACGCTCTGGACTCACGTGTCTGTGCATCCTTCTATTTTTGGAGTGTGGAGATGCAGAGAAGTGAGACAGAGGCCCTGCGCTTGCGGACCTCACAGTGTAGGGAGGAGGCAGACGAGAAGTCAGATAGATGCAATGCCGAGTGAGTGCTGGATAGAAACCGTGCACACTCTACTGTGGGAATCCCAGGGGCAGCTAGTGACCATTTTCCTGATGATGGGGCAGGTGCCAGGAAAGGCTTCCCAGGGAAGGTAACATTGCTTTTCTTGAGTGCTGAAATTGTTTATTAGGGTGTGAGACAAGCCAGTAATTTTCTAGAGGGAAGGAACACCTACCCTTCCAATACGTCATGCATACCTCCACATCACAGATGGAAAGTGAGGAATACATAAGATAGGGTAGACTGTGTCTTTTCCATCTCAACCCGCAGACTGAGCAGGCCCCAGGTGTATGGGCCCCCTTGGTGTGTTTTTCTCCTAGGAAAAAATTTGGGCTAACAAGAAAAACGTCAGCACCATGGACAGAGCTAAGTGGCCAGTCAAGGTTCTCAGTATCAGAAAAGTACCTTTCCCAAATCCAAGGCTCCATGGAATGGACATTGTTTATAAGGTAATGTCACTTAGGGTACAGACAAAACTGAGCGCAGACCATTAGGCTGTTCTGTGACTTTTATGTTTGAAGAAAGACCTGCTCAAACAGCAGGGATTAATAAATGTACTTCGAGGGAGCTCCAGACTGTTTTGACCCCATCATCCCAAAGACACATTCTTTTGAGAGGCCAAGACAAGCTCAAAGACCCTGAAAAATGCAAATATATGCACTGAGAGGAGATGCTTCAGAGGTCAGATGCATTTTGATGGAGGGTGGTGGCTGGAAAGGTCTGGAACAAGGGTCACTGCCCAGGAGGGATGGGCTGGGGATATGCCAGAGAAAGGGGTTCTGTGGTGTCTGAGGGGCAGCGAGACTAGGTCAACAGCAGGTGGGGTGGAACTAGCTTCGTAATTTTGCTTCTGGCAGAGGCTGGTCTGGAGACCAAGGGAGTACAGAAGTGTTAGTCTGTAAATTCTCCATTCTTGAGAAATTTGTACATGAGAGGAGCCCCACAGGCACAAAACCCGAAGGACACCTCAAGAAATAGGGGAATGAATGCAGGCGGATGCTCACATTGCTAACACGCCCCCTATAAAGGTCTGCTTGCAGTTGTATCTATACACCCTCTATTTGCTGGAGATCACAGGGGAGCTTCCAAATGCTGGGAATGTGATGATGATGATGATGATGAGGAGGAGGAGGAGGAGGAGGAGGATGGTGGTGGTGGTGGTGGTGATGATGCTAATGCCCAGTCTGTTAAGTCTTATGTGCTGTTTCTTTTGATCCTTTCTAAAAATCCTACAAGGTAGAAAACAGTCTCTCCATTTCTCAGATGGGAAAACAGAGGCATGGAAGATTCAACAATTTGCCCCAAGTCCTACTGCTAGTAGAACCTGAGGTGTGACTTGAGCAGCAGTTCTTCAAATTCCAGGTCAAGATCTACTTTACTGCAGTGCAGATGAAGTGGTACCTGAGCAGCCCCTGAGGTATGGCCCAAAGCAGCATCCCCAGGGCACTCGAGGAGTTAGGCCAACACATCTGGGAGGGTTTCTCTGCAGAGTACAGGCTTGGAGAAGGATAGACCTGGGTTTACAGTGGCAGCATCTCCTCTTATTGCTGTGTTGTCGTGGGCAAACTAACCTGCTTCTCTGACACTACCTATTCTCAGCTACAAAATGAGGGGAGCAAAATCTATCTCATAAATTACGTGGTATTACAAAGGATGTGTACAAATGACTTAACATACTGCACTGAGTTAGAGAGAATTCTGTTTACCGTGGATGTCCCAGACCTGATGTGTTCCTGCGGGAAGTGGTCTACCATAAAAATAATGTTGGGGGGAAGTAGAATATCCCTCATTGGAGGAAATTCTCAAGGAAGTGGTGACAGGGGGACTTAGGAGGGGCTTTCCTGGCCTAGGAGCCCACACACCTTGCTGAAGCCAGCTCCCAGGCAGCGAGAGGTTTGCTGGGACAGACTGATGGAGTCTTTTGCATTGGATCCTACGGGAGGAGGAGAGACCACCTCGGGTCCTGCTTGGGATTCTGCCTATAGTCCCCTCCGGCAGCAGGCAGGACACAGGGTAGCAGTGTGGGCACTGGTGCATGCAAGGTGATTACCCCTGTAATGTTTAATGTGCTGAAAAACTGTTAGACCCCGAAATGGACAAGTTCTCAGTTGGTAACTTTAATTATTGTTAAGACTTGGTCATGCCTACTTATTAGCAATTACACATGGAGACTCCCCTTTTCTTCTTCCTCCTGGGGAAAGCAGATTGGAGGGCTGTTTGTTTCTTTTTTTTTTTCTCACAGGGGGCTCCCACAGCACCCCTCTGAGCCTGGGCTTGCTTTCTTCCAGAGAGGGTTGTCTGCTTCTCAGAGGGAGAAGGGGCAGAACCGACCATTAAAGCAAATTGAAAGAGGCCAAGGGATTGAGTGGACAGCCGACACCCCTCACAAAATGCCCTGCTCCCTTTGTTGCATCTCTTCTGCCACCACCCCCATTTTACAGACAAGGAGACTGAGCCCTGAAAGGTTAAGTGATAGTGGAAACCTCTGGGTGCCTGCCTGACACACTGCCATCTGTAGAAACACCCACGGAAGCACTGGGCTGACTGGCATGACAATCCCACATGTCCTCTGGCCCACCCCTCCCCTCACTCCATCTCCATAGCTACCTGGGCCAGGCTGGATCCCTCGAAGGGCTGGAAATAGGAAGTTGGGGCACAGTCAGTTGGACGGTGGGCCTGGCAGACGATGCAGAACAGGTAACACGGGAGAGAGAGATGTGCAGATGCAGAGTGGGGGAAGGGGGAGGGGGGAGGGGAAGGGATGAGAATGCGAAGCCCCAGGAGGACACAGAAAGCAGCCCTTGCTGTGGACTCTCCAGTCCCCAGGCATTCCCTTTTCCTTGCCCCCAAACCTCCCTTTCTGGCTGGACGGTACCCTTAGGTGAACCCAAACCCAGCCATTCTGAGGCCAGCACCGGTGGCCGGCGGGGGCACAGCAGTAGAGGGACACCCCTCGCCACGGACGGCTGGCACCATCGCCCCTCGCCGGGGAATCTTCCTGAGGGGCCGCCTCTTTCTTCTGCCATCCCTTGGCCAGTCTAGAAAACCCTGCTGTTGGGTCTAGCAGGGTGGATTTCATAGAAATGTACGCGCCTGCCTCTGGCTCTGGTTTTTAAAAAGGGAAGGAAAAAAAAAAAAACACGCAGCAACAACAACAACAACCAAAAAAAAAAAAAGAGAAAGAGAAAAGTGAACATGAGTAATGGGCCTAGAATGAGGCATGCGAGATAACACTGAATAATAACACGTCAAAAACTACAAGATGTATTTTTTTTATTTCCCAGTAGAGTTTCCATTGCACTAATCCATCACTGTAGAGCAGGCAAGATTATGTTTCCCCCCAAAAAACTCTGGGAGATAAATGTGAGTAAATTAGGGTTTATTATATTATTTGGGGTGATATAATTTCCAAGCGGGCCCTTATTAAATTACTTCCTCTGGTGCTGACTCCGCGTACCTCACGGGCTCTGTGCCTTCTCTCTGCTCTCCCTGCCGGAGGCTGCTCTGTATTTGAAGGTCTCCCAGCAGCTTCAGGCGGGGGTTGGGCAAGGGAGAGAGCTGGAAGGAAGCGCTGAGTCACAGCCCTGGGCTAGAAAACCCAAGGAGACACCAGTCTGCACCTGCATAGATGGGGAAGCGGAAGCCGGAAGAAGAGTATGTGGAGCCGAGTGGAACCTGGGAGCCAGTGCTGACCTCTGTCTGAACCAGGGCTTGGTCTCTGGTCTTTGTACAGGATTTTTTTCTGGGGGGAGGGGAATTTTTTGCTACAAGTTCTTTTTTTTTTTTTTTGAGACAGGGTCTTGCTTTGCAGTTCAAGCTGGCCCTGAGCTCACTATGTAGCCCAGGCAAGCCTAGAACTCAGCAATCCTCCTGTCTCCGCCTCCCGAGTGCTGGGATTACAGGCATGAGCCACCATGCCCGGCTGTTACAAGTTCTTTTGGCTTCTATACAGCCTCAAGTCTAATGGCACAGGTCCTTGGGATTTAGGGGATTTAGTGATCTAATCTAATCTGAAGTTGGCCCAGACCCCCAGAGGTGAGAGAAGGCCTGAGGACTGGCCTTGGCTTGATCACAAAAGGCTGTGTGAGCACAGGCAAGTGACTTTACCTCTCTGAGTCTCTACAGTGGATACCATCTTTGTAACACAAGGGGTTGGGGCACATGAATGGTTTTTAGACCACTTTTTTAGCAATCTCCTATGAGGGTCAGGGAGGTAGCTCAGTGGCATAGTACCTGCCTGGCAAATGCAGGGTCCTGAGTTTGATCCTTGGTGAGAGAAAGGGAGAGGGAGAAGGAGAAGGATTTTATTGAATGAACGCCAAGAGATGAAGTACTTCAATGAGAGTTGATCCTCCCTGTCAGCTCCCTTCCTCTTTCTCCTCTGGTTTGAAATTTCGGGGCCAAGTTTCAGTGTCTGGCCTTGATTTTCCCTGCAGTGCCTTCCTGTGTCCTCGCTGAGCCCTGTCTCGTCTCCAAAGAGCTCCAACCTCCAGAGAGCGAAGAGTCGGTGTCTGAGCGAACTCCGCGTGACTCGCACAGCCTCATTCAGTCTGGGGGGTAGGACACGGTTTTGCTGGTTGCTAGCTGTGTGACCACAGACGAGTACAGCGCTATTATTTTTATCTTCTCTGAGTCTGTTTTATTGCCGTTTTGCTTGATGTTGTGTCAATCCTGGCAACTGAACGCATTCTAGGTAAATGTGCCACTGCTGAGCCATCGCCCCAACTGCTCTCTTCCCTTTAGAATCTTGTTTTGAGTCAGAGTCTTGCTACTTCCTAAGTCCAGGCTGGCCTCACTCTTCCAACTGTTGTGTCCGGTGGGTCTGGGATCAGCAGCCACCCTCAGACCTTTCTGGGCTTGGCCTTGACCTAGAAAGAGGAAGAGGCCTCAGAAGTCACTGTGAAGAGTGAAAGTAGATTTATTGTAGCAACTCGAAAGTAGATTCATCCAGGAAGCCGTTCAAAGCCACTCGCAGAGCAGGGGCTCCGGAGCTGAGGGGTCAGGGGTAGGCGCTGTCTCCACCCACCCAGAAGGCCTGTATTTAACTGATTAACAGGCTTGTTGCTAAGGGTGTAAGGTCATGCAGCACATCTCGGGAATTACAACATATAGTTTAGGAACAGGTAGGGATGCTCGAACAAGGAGCGGGGGAACGGTTTTGAGACCAGCCCAAGGCTCTCTTGTCTGCTGTTAGCCACAGAGGCTATTTTTCTCCCTTCTAGAAGAGCCCCTTTTTTTTTTTTTAACTCTAACTCTACTAGGGTTCCCATCTTTTCCTACATAATCCTTCTGCTTCAGCCTCCTACAGTATTGGAATTTACAGGCATATGTCACCACAGTTAATAAGTAATTTTGACTTCACAAGGTAGTGGGGCTTAACTGAGAACGTACATATGAAACACAAAGTTTGGCACCCAACATGCTTTAACTTACTTTCCTTACATACATGTTTGTGCATTTTTTAGTGAGGGTTATTTGAGTTGAGGACTTTGTCACAATGCATGATAACTGCTTAGCAAATGGGTATGTGGTAGCTTGTTTCACAGATAAAAAGCGCTCTGGAGGTGGGTGGTGATGGTGGCTGGGTGACAGCATGAATGTATCTGATGCTGCCAAGCTATGTGTTTAAAGATAGTTAAGATGATAGATTTTAGTTAGGTGTATTTTTTTTAACCACATTTTAAAAAAGGAAAAAATGGAGACAACAGCATTGAGAAAACCTACAACACCCTTTTGTGACATTTCCGCTCTGTAAAGTGTGACCTCTGTAAAGTGAGTACACAAGTACACAGACATCGGGCTGATTTCTTTTTTTTTTTTTTTTGCTTTTTGAGACAGGGTCTCACTTTGTAGTTCAGGCTGGCCCTGAGCTCACTATGGAGCCCAGGCCAGCCGCCGCGAACTCAGCAATCCTCCTGTCTCTGCCTCCCGAGTGCTGGGATTACAGGCGTGAGCCACCACGCCCAGCATTGTGGTATGCGGTGTTGATTGTTGGTGGGCGTGTCTCCATGCCCAGCATTGTATGTGGTTACCGGGGATCGAACTCAGGACCTTGCACTTGCGAGGCAGGCGCTGGAACCACTGAGCCAACCCTCCGGCCCTAGGGCTGATTTCTTGTCTGTGGGCTCTGAAAACAATTCTAAGCTCATGCCTGGCATCAGAGGTTGTGCCCTAAGGTGCCTGGCTGTTGGTGGCTGTCGCTTTCAGCAATCAGAGGCCACTCCCGGGCCCAAGTCCAAGTTCTCAGCCCCCTACTTGAACTCCAGTGAGATGTATAGAATTGTCCTTGTTCATGCGATCCCTGGTTTCATTCATAAGACCAGCCAGCAAATCACCGTGTTGACTGACTGAGTGTGGACTGGGATCCACCCCAGGGCTCTGCACGTGCTCAGCAGGCGCTGTACCTCTGAGCTGCCCACTGCGGAAAGGTTTTGTTTTGAAGGGCTCAGTAAGGAGGTCAGGCCCACCTGGCTCATTTCTGTCTTTTGAGGGCAACTGCTTTGTGACTTTACATACATCTGCCAAATTCCTTATGGTAGTTGCTAGATTGGGGTTTGACTTGATCTAAGGATGGAGGATCTTGGGGGCAGTTTGGAAGTCTGTCTGCTGTGGATGTGTCCTTCGAGTAGTGTCTGGCAGGGTTCTGGGTGCAGAGCTCAGAATACCAAAGGCTCAGAGGGGTGAAGCGTACGGAGTGGGGATGGCGGTGAGTCCTGTTAGGGCTGGAAGGGGTGTTTGTGGAGTGTGGTGCTGTGCGAACCATGAGACGGGGCCGAAGATGGTGAGAGGGGCCAAAGCTGGGGGTGGGGTTCCTCTGGAGGTGTTTGAGGGTGGGGTCGGCCGCCTGCAGGGGCTCAGGAAGAGACAGATGGGGAGAATCTGGGGCCTTTGGACCGGGGCAGACTGGGAACAGTGGGAACGTTCTCCTCTGCCCTTTGGAGGAGGAACATGGCTCCCTTCTTCCTTCTCTCCATTATTCTTCGTCCTCTCAGCAGTTAGTGTGGAGCCTCTGGTGAGCCAGCCTGCGCGAGATTCTGGGAACAGGGTGGCGGGGGTGGGGTGGTTCTCCTCTAAAGTCACCGGGAAAGGGACGATGAAGGCCGGTTCGCGTGCGGAGGGCAGTGCAGCTCGAGAGGGGACTGGCGTTCAGGCCTCGCAAGGCTCCCAGCCTCCGCAGAGGGCACGCGTCCAGGGGTCCGGGAGGCTGACGAGTGGCGGAGGCCCCGTGAAGCACCCTCCACGAGGCGCTTGCTGGCACCTCTCTCATTTTCACTGCGGAGGAAGCTGTGGCTGGTGTGGAGATTGGCCCCCAGAGCGCGATTCTGGGGAGAGGGGAGGCAGAGGGAAGTACAAAACTGTGTGATGGGAGTCTGGCCTTGGAGAAGAGCTAAGTGTCTTTTTCCTGGCAGCTTCAGCAAAAAGTACAATCATTAGAAGGTGGCATTTTGCATTAAAATTGTCCCCATCAGCCAGTGACATTTTCTTGTTCCTTCTGGTCAGGGGACCTTTTAGTTCCACGGATTCTAATGACTCAGGCTTCGGGATTCCTTTCCCTCTGAGAGAGAAACGCAGTCCAGTCACCCTGGGGTGGGTGCGCGCATTAGCTGAAGGTTAAAGAAGCAGATGAGCCAGTGGGCTGTGTGTGAGGTCAGGGAAGAGGACGGAGGCATAGGTGCACCTGGGCTTCATGTAACCGACGTCTTCTGTGTCCATGATGATGAGTCTGGATAACAGCCCCGCAGAGGTGGACTTTCCCGGTGCAGTCATTATATGATGAGAAAGATGCACACGGCGGTGTGTGCCTGTGCGCATGTGTGTACACCAAAGACAGAAGTGGGCCTGCGTGCACGAGCGTGTGGCAGCAGCCACCTTGCTTGTCTCACTGTGAGCTGCACAGCTCATGGTGACAATAGGTCGTCGGCCTGGAGAGCAGCGGCCTCTGACCCTACATGTTACCACACACCTCCAGCCTTGCCCATCTCGTCAGGGGCATCGTGCACGCCTGGTTGTCAAGCCCCAAGCCCAGAGCCCTCCTTCCTCCTGCTTTCCCTTTTGGTGGTGCTGTGATTGAACCCAGAGCCTTCACACAGAACTATATCGCCAATTTTTTTTTTTTTTAATTTTGAGGGCTGAAGATTTAGTTCAAGTAGTACCGCCGTCACCTTGGAAGTACAAGGGTCCTGGTTCAATCCCCAGGATGGCAAAAGAAGATCTTTTTAGAGACAGGGTCCCACTCAGTCACTAAATTGCCTAACCTGGGCTAGGATTTGCAATCCTCCTGCCTCAACTTCCCTGAGTCCTGGGATTATAGGTGTGTACCAACACACCTGGCTCTTCCCTCCTGTTCTTAAATTCAATGTTTTCCCCATCAGATAGACCTTTTCTGATTATTTCAGTCAAAAGAGCTCCCCTATCTCATTCATATGTTTTCCATTATAGCACATGCTTCCTTTGCTTTGCAGCAAAATCTTTACAGATAATCACCTCAGTGTGTATCTGCACATATGAACAGTATTTTTTTTTTTTTTTTTTGAGACAGGGTCTCGCTTTGCAGTTCAGGCTGGCCCTGAGCTCACTATGTAGCCCAGGCAAGCCTCGAACTCAGCAATCCTCCTGTCTCTGCCTCCCGAGTGCTGGGATTACAGGCGTGAGCCACCACGCCTGGCATGAACAGTATCTTTTAACCCCCGCAGGATGCAGCACCCTGAGCACAAGGCCACCATCCTCTCTTATGCTATATACCATTGGCACTCAGTACGTACTTTGAAGGGTGACTGATGGGTGTCTTGTATTCCTGTGCTGCCCCAGGGTTGACTTGGGTCTCGAGGGGAGTGGGATTACTCTGTCAGTGCTGTGGGCACCATGGTATAGAACATACTGGATTATGGAGGGGTGAGCTTCCAGTCACAGAGAGCGGGCAGAGACCGAGTGAACACTGCAGCTCCCCACACCTATGGGATATCATCCAGCGCCCTATTGTGGGACACAGGGGTCGTCAGGGACTGGCCTCTCTGGGCCTCCCCAGCATCGCTGTTTCCTAGTTGCGGCCTGTTTGTTCATAGCTGCCTGTCTCTATGGGCCTTTATTGTGGTTTTGAAAGCCCTTTCTCTCTTTCATTTTGCAGGCTGGAATGGAACCCAGGCCAGCTGTACCACTCAGTTGTAGCCCCAGCCCCTCCTCCTCTCTCCCTCATCTGGCCACTCGTTCTCATACCCCCAGCCAATGCTTGAACGTTTACACTCTGTGAAATGTCTCAATTCCCCAGGCGGGACCAAGGCCTCCTCCGTCCCTGCCCCTGGCAGGGGTGATGCTTCCGATGCCTGACAGTCTTCTCATTATGGAGGCTGCGGCTAGGCCTGCTGCATTTTCCTGAAGCTGTCTCAGACTCCTCATGGACGAGACTTGTGGCTTGGTTTCCCAGGCCTGCTATGGGGGCACTATGGTCCCCAAGAGATGTCTGCTGTCGTTCAAGCAGACATGTGGTGTGAGATCTGGTGGGATCGTGAGAGATGTGGCCCCTCCACTCCTTGACCACTGCCCTCAGCCACACTGACTGCAGCCACCAGAGGTTCTGGAGACTTCGGGACTCGGCTTGAGAGCCTCTGGCTTCCCCAGGAAACGATGTTCAGTGGGTGACTGTCCAGACTTAGGTGAGCCTGAGTGCCAGCCAGGGCCACAGCTGTTGCTGCCCCTCTACCAAACCTGGCTCACCAGGCAGAGTCAGGCCCCTGGGGGAGCTCACAAGGCTCCTTTCTCCCAGGGATATAATGGGGAAGACTCTACTGGGGATATCGAACACTTTCTGAGAGGTCCAGTGTGACCGAGGGTGGAAGAAGTGGCCTGCGGATCCTCACTCTCAGAGCACCTTCCACACAGGAGCGAGGAAAGAGTCCCCTGAGTGCGTCAGCCTGGGCAGGATGCCAGCTTGGGGCAGCCTGGCCTCTCGGCCCGCACACTACAGCAGGGTGCTGGAGGGTGCTGAGGGACAGCACCCTGAACCTAACTCAGGGGAAGCCCCAGGCCTGTGTCTGCTGGGGATCAGGTTCCCGCTTCTCCCTGGCACTGCTCCCCTCCTCCTTGCGCTTGCCAGCTAACCCTGAGAGTAGCTGCAGGCCGGTGCCCCCTCTGCCTGCTTCTGCTGCCACTAAACTTTACACTGGGCTCTGTCATTAGCCCAAGAAGCTCCCTGTTTGATTATCCCTGTCCAAATTTGCTTGGCGCAAGCAGGAGCCCATGGTAAGTAAACGGTATTCTGTTGATATTTGAGCACTAATGAAGAGGCAGCGAGCATGGCCCATTAATAACTGAGGAGATGACTGTGTTTGCAGAAGGCCTGTATACAGCATGTCAGCCTGCCCAGGCAGGGCCCGCCTCCTTACCAATTGCCCAGTAACCCCAGGCAGCACACTTGTCTTACCCCAGTCAGGGCTCTTCTGTGTGGCTCCATGGTCTGTCTCGTTCTCTGGGTGCGGGGTCCGCACAGAGGCACTCAGCCTGGTCTCAGGTAAGGATAAGGATTTCTTTCATTCTTCACTCATTAATCAAACATGCATGGATTGAGCATTACTTATGCATAAGTCACTTGCCAGTAACCAAGTTTCCATCCTTACCTTATATAGACGCCCTTGACCTTGGGTGTCGTGGTCCCTGATACACATGGGTGGACACGTGGGCTCCATCTGCTTGGACTTTGACAAGTGCTGGGTGGATTCCTGTCACCCCACCCTGCCCAGAAGCACCCTGTGATCATCTTGAACTGGCTGATGCTGGGTCTGAGAAGGGAAATGGTCCTGTGGGTGGCACTGATGGGTGGTATGTGCCATATTGTGCTATCCTGAGCCCTGAGATCCAGTGGGCTCCTCACGGGAACTGTTTTGGCTTTATGTTGGGAGATGTGCTGCAGCATAGAGTGGGGCCACATTCAGATCCTGAGGTCTCCTGGGAGATCCCTTAGCAGATCATAGACCAGGGCTCCAGGAAGGCTACCAGGATCCTTAGCCTGAGGCTGAACTGAGAGAGGAAACTGGCCTGCCTAGCCAAGGACTGAAGATATTAAGTATTCTGCCTGATGGGCTTGTAGCTTGGTAGGAGATGGTGACCTGTAAACAAGTTATTGCCAAAATAAATTATACTGTGTTGACAGGAATGAATCCAAGACTATAGAAACAGAGAGGAAGGTGGTAGAAGGCATGGAGGACTGCCCAGAAGAGGCGACATTTGACGACGTCCCTTAAGGCTAGTTAAAGGCTGACAAATGCTATAGTGACTATTCTCATTGGTAGAGCAGGAAAAAAATAATGGAGTGCCTTGGATCACAGAGACTCAGACTTGTGTCTCCTAGCAAGGGTAGGTTTCTTTCTTTTTTTCTTTCTTTCCTTCTTTTTATAAAATCGTGTTTGGAGGGCCTTGTCAGAAAGGTCTTTAAGTTGGGATTAAGGCCTGGGTATTGGGGGTAGGGTAATGCTATGATTTATATCTAGATATCTCCCTAAAACCTCATGAGATCATATGTGTAGCTTTTAGAAGGTGATCAGATTTCGCAGGGCTTGTCGCTGACTTTCTTTCTTTCTTTCCTTCTTTTTTTTTTGAGACAGGGTCTCGCTTTGTAGCTCAGGCTGGCTCTGAGCTCACTATGTAGTCCAGGCAAGCCTCGAACTCAGCAATCCTCCTGCTTCTGCCTCCCAAGTGCTGGGATGACAGGTGTGAGCCACCACGCCCGGCTGTCGCTGACTTTCTGTGAGGAGGTGGGATCTGGTCAAAAAAAGATGGGCCATAGTGGGTGTGACCAGAGGTTATATCTCCCCGGGCAAACTCTGCTTCCTGTTCGCCATGCCCCTCTGCCATGCTGTCCCACCACGGTGCCGGTGGACTATGGGTAACATGTGAGTCAGGATAACTTCTTCCTAAAGTCATGGGCTTTGGCATTTTATCTCAGTGATGAGAAAGGTGACAAAGGTAGGAGAGTTGCCCCTGTGTGACAGCCTCCCACTGGGTGCTGAAGTCCATAGCTCTTCCCCACTGAGTAGGCCCAGAAAAGGAGCTCAGACTCCCCCCTTAGACCTGCCATCAACAGGGAGAGGGATTGCCCTTTCTGGAGCCCTCCCCCGCCCCAGTCCTGTGTATGAAGCAGAGCTGGTGATACCTCCCTTCGGGCATTCTTGGAAGACTCAGTCTGGGGCAAGAGAATGAAGAGTGCGATTAGGGAAGCGCCTCGTCTCTGAAGGGCCGTCAGTGCTAGCAACATGACCCAAGCGTCTGCATCTAACTCGGTTGTCTAGGTGCAGACACACAAGGCACAGGTCGGACCTTTCCATGCCTGTACCAGTCTCCTCTTGCTGCATCTTTGGGGTCAGGGCCTGTGAGCAAGTGACTGAGAAGAAACTGAGTTGCAGGCCGGGGGCCAAGAAAGTGAGTGAGAAGGATGAAGGTGGACTCTCAGTCCGGCCCTAAGGGAGCCAGCCTTGTGCTGTGCCCTTTCTCCCAGGACGGAGTCCCTCGGCTAGGGTGATGGCTTGAGTACCCTCTCTGGCTTAGTGCCCCTGGCTTTTGAGTTTAAGGGGGGCAACGCAGAGCCCCTTGAGCCTGACTGAGTTCCAAGAGGAGGGTCTAGCTCACGGTGTGTGCTAGATGGCTTCTATTCTCTCATCCATTTAAAGTTTCAGGAAGCCCAGCCAAGGCCTGCAGGGAGACAGCCCTTCCGCTGGGATGAAACCACAGAGGAGGGAAGGGCTCGCCGATCTGTTTGAGAGGGGAAGTGGGTGTGCTGGGAGTGTGACCTCCCTCCTCACCGTAATCTCTCTCTTACGGCTCCTGAGAGATAGAAAGTGGAGGCCCACGCTTCTCCTCCAAGCCCTGTTCTCTAGCCTTAAATTAGCCTCAGTTCTTGAGCTGGAAGCTTGCTCGATTAGGCATCTGGACCCCTTTCCTGAGACGGTGACAGGTCTGTCTCCTGGTGAGCTGGTTTGTGTCCAGCAGAGGGAGAGACTCTTTAGTAAGAAGGAGAAAGTGACATTCAGTTACACCACGGGTGATGGTCGGTGTCCGTGTGGTGCTTCCCTTGCCGCTGCACTTCGGAATCCCCTGGAGGCTGCAGGGGCTGCCTGGTCCCTACCCCGGACCAACCGAATAAAGGCCTGTGGGTGGGGCTCAGGTATCTTTTCTCTAAGAAGCCGCCTGGATGGTTTTGGTGCACAGTGAGGGCTCAGATCTGCTGCACTGGGAAGATTTATCTTCCAGGCTTGTCTCTCTGGAGGCGGTTCCCTCGGGCCATGTGCAAGACTTGGAGGAGCTGGGGCCCCGCCTGATTTCCATCAGGAGGAAACTGGGCAGGCTGATTGCCTATGCGGCTGAGCCAGAGGTCAGAAGGAGGATGGAGCTGAAGCTCTGAGAAGGGGAAAAGAGAGGACACAAGTCAGAGAGGAAACAGAAGGAGGGAACCTCGGACTCTGCCGGGAGCAGCGCGGTCTGGGGGAGACTGAGAGCTTCTGTCCTCTCCTCCCGTCTCTGTGTGCTTGACTGTCTGCCAAGAAGATCTGTTTCTGATAACACGCTGACCTCCGGCGCTTCCGGTTGAGAAAAGCACAGTGAAGGGGACAGGTGGGGAGCTGCCCCGTGTGGAACTGCGGCCTCACGCGCGGCTCCCCGCTGCGCGGCACATTAACGCCCCTTGCGCTGAGTTCAGCTGTCGTCAGGGTGTCTCGGTGCTGAGCTTAGGCTAGAAGGGCGGATGTGGAGTCAGCGTAAGCCGTGAAGCCCACGTGGGGGCTTCCACACTGAGGGACGTGGGGATAAGCACGCTGAGACCGGGATTGAAATTTGGGGAGGAACGAATTGCACAGTTCAGATGAAGGGCCAGACTTCTGGTGCATTGAGTTAGAGGGGGGAAAAGAAATTCTACAAAAGTCTCTCCATGAAAGTGTCAACTGGAAAATTTTAAAATTGTAGCTTTTGGCCAGGCCCAGTGCTAGAACGGTTACCTTGGATGTGTCAGTTCCAACAACAACAACAACAACAACCACAACCACATAATAGCCTCAAGGGGTATCTAATTCATAAGATAACGTTTTGAATCTTCATTTTTATTTTGAGCAGAGGAGGTCAGCGAAGGAGCACAGTGACTCATGCCCGGCTTTTGCTCAGCACGATCATCTTTGCTTGGGCTCCCGGGGCCATGGCTGCTGGTGTAGCACTGGATGTAGGAAATCAGCTCTGGAATCGCTTGCTCACTACCAGTCAGGCAGAACCAGAGGCTCTTCTGGAAACTGGGGATGGGTGTTAGGAATACGCTGCAGAGAGTAAGAGGAAAAGTTTGAGTCATGGGAGAGTTGGCACAGAAACGGCACAGGGTGGCCAAATGTGTAGGGAGGCCGCTGTGTATGACACTCAGAGAGCCGACTAAAGCGCACCTCCCAAGAGAGCTGTTCCTAGGCCCGGAACAGTGCAGCCTGTCGTGTCTGGGTAGCGCTGGTCCCGCCTGGGACGAGCATGTGGTGGTGTGGGAGGAACAGTCTCCTTCATTCAGCATTTTATCTGGGCCCGTTCTATAAGCACTCCAGCCCTTTGGAGATGTTGGTAAATGTTGCTTTGCTCTTTCCTCCAAGCAGGCTGATGAGTCGGGCACAGGGTCCTGCCCAGCATGGTCTGGGCACCCTTGCTCATCCTCCGGCCTACATGGATCCTGCAGAATCCTCTCCTCTTCCTTGGGGCAAGGTTTGCTCTGGATAAGAAACACCTGAAGCTCTGGATACTGAGATCCCAGCTGGGGCCCTGGCTCCTTGCTGTGCCGCCAGCCCCGCCTTCTCAGCAGCGTGGCCACCGCTTCTGTCCGCTCTCCTGGCGAGAGCTGCTGTGTGAATCAGGCTGCAGAAGAGCCCAGCTGGGCCGGGGAGTGAAAGCGCTGCAGGACGAGCAGCTGTCATCAGGGAAGTGCCGGAGGGACCTGGAGAAGAGAACTCAGCAAGGGAGGCTGCAGGAGGCTGCAGGCCGACCCTGCGCAGGGGGTGCTGGGATGCTAAGGCGACTTTGACCTTTACTGGCACAGACATAAGGGAGCCACTAAAATTTGTTTATGGCAGAAATTAGAATTGAGAGAATCTAGAAACTTGGCCACTGGCTGTAAAAGTGTCACGAGGAACTAAGAGCAGGTGTGAAATGTAGTTATGGGGACACGTGGATGGTATTGTGAGAGCATGAGAACAAAGAAAGGAGTGGGGGGGTGACTTTGTTGCCAGACTTTTGAGGCCTGCGCTGTTGAAGGAAAATCGGAAAGCAGGATCCAGCAGAAGCCTCAAGGAAGGAGGCTGAAGGTGTCACAGGAATCGAGGGGCCTGGGATGTGGACAGAAGAGCCGTGTTGCATAAATATGAGGGAGGGAAGGAAAGAGAGTCAGTTGGAGAATCCCTGACGGGAACCCTTACAGGTGGGCTCAAGGGCAGGCAGGGGACACCTCAAAGCCAGAATGAGGCAGGAAGTTGAGGTGCTGGTGCTGACCGCCTCTGAGGCTGGAAGGAGGGGACCCTAGAGGAGAGACGGGAAGGACCTGGGTTTCCAGTTATATCACCAAGCCCCTGAATCAGCCAACTTTGTGTCTTGTCTTACCCTGGACTTCCAGCTACATTCGGCAACATGTTTTCCTTGCTGTTTAAATTACTCTTGAATAGGGTTTTTGTTACAAGTTTTTGCCAAAACTTGCTGAGGATACAGTTCTGATAGGACATTTTATTTGCTTGTTGAACTCATTCTGGCTTCCAGACTCGTGAGCTGGCTGTCACACTCATAGCTCTGTCTCTGGATCTTAGCACACTGCCCTGGATACCATTCCAAATGTTAACTAGACAGTGGAGTGCATGAACTCAGGCCTCATCTGGATCTACTCCTTAGGATGGTCTGCCTTAAAATCCGCTTTGCCATTAGTTCCTTCCTTCTTCAACAGCTCTCAAGTGCTTTACAAGCCTTCTGCCTCTTTTTCCTTCTTACAGCTGGCGTGGGGCAGAGAACTCAGGCTTCAGGGACTTGCTTCATGCTAAACAGCAGATTGGCCTCAGAGCTGGGGCCACAGATCAGAACTCCTGGCTTCCAGACAGACGTTTACCATATGCAGGAACTGAGCTAAGGATGCAGAGATGAACACCACAGTGGCCCTGCCTTCACAGACCTTTTGTTTCTGTGGGGCAGATAGGGCCTGAAAGAGTGAAGGCAAACCTTTTAGAGCCTTCCATGATAACACCTAGCCTGCAGCAGCATGTGTGCCATAGCTTTGCCACCACTAGACCCTGTATTAGTGGTGCAATCCGCTGCAGATGTTAAAATCTGGTTGCCCAAGAGCTTCCCTTGGCATACTCACTGATGTTGGTGGCACACATGCCAAATACAGAGAAAGCTGCGTCCTGATGGCCTAGCGTTGGTGTGACTTCCTAGGGCTTCATGCAGCCCAGTGCCCTGCCTATAGTTTCTTACCATTTGACACTAAAGCCCCATCAGACGATGGTGGTGCTTTGAGGACCTCAAGCCTTCGACAGTAGTGGGTCTAACACACATGGTGAGCCATTGTTA
Source organism: Thryonomys swinderianus (assembly GCA_004025085.1). NCBI lineage: Eukaryota > Metazoa > Chordata > Mammalia > Rodentia > Thryonomyidae > Thryonomys > Thryonomys swinderianus. The sequence goes on from PVIC010012002.1 coordinate 36,934, forward strand.
TCAGAAGTACCCGTACTGTGCAAGGGGCTCTGAGCCTGGAAAAATTTATGCATCATACATATGGTTTGCCATTTTCCTCAACTAGCCATTTCCTGGGGATACAGCCCCCTTTTCAGTGTCCTGGTGGGACTGGGTCACTCATCTGGCTGCCCTCGCTCCTTAAGATAGTTCTATTATTTTATGGCTCTGGGTTTCACACAATTTAAGTCAAGTCACAGATCTCCCTGACTCTGAGTCCTAAGGAACAGAGGTTAGGCCAGTCTTCTCTTCCTTCTCAAGGGCTCTGGGCTTGTTGTACAAGTAAGCTTTCAGCCCTAAAATCAAAAGGTAAGGCGGAGTTTGCCAAACCACTCAAAGTGCAGATTTTATTACATCTTGATCCCTTTCAACCAAAACTCCTTTGGCTACACATTTGTCTGAGGAAGGAGGTTGGCTCCTCTAGTGACCTTAAGCAAGACAGAGTCCAACTATATGAAGAAAGAGCCAGGGGCTGGAGATTTAGCTCAGTGGTTCCGGTGCCTGCCTCACAAGTGCAAGGTCCTGAGTTTGATAACCACATACAATGCTGGGCGTGGTGACTCATGCCCACCAGCAATTAGTACTGCATACCACAGTGCCAGGGCGTGATGGCTCACACCTGTGATTCCAGCACTCAGGAGGCAGAGACAGGAGGATTGCTGAGTTCAAGGCTTGCCTGGGCTACATAGTGAGCTCAGGGCCAGTCTGAACTACAAAGAGAGACCCTGTCTCAAAAAAAAAAAAAAAAAAAAAAAAAAAAAAAAAAAAAAAAAAAAAAAAAAAAAAAAAAAAAAAAAAAAAAAAAAAAAAAAAAAAAAAGAGCCAGTATAAAGTTAGCAAAATCAGTGAAAAACACTCAGGGATGAATTCTTTCCAAGGCTTCTGTGTGAGGTTGCAGAGAGCATCAGAGAAATTTTCTGGAGAAATGAGGTCTTAACAAGGCCCCTCCTCCCTACAACATGTTATGTTGAAAAATTCTAAGTGTAAAGAGAAATTTACAAACTTTTCTTGTCAGCATTCCAACCATCACCTGGCTTCTACCTTCCCCATTGTGTGCTTGTTTCATTACAAACCTATTCATCCCTTTATCCATCCACCAACTCGCTCTACTGATTAATAGCTTAACTGATAATTTTATTACACCATAACATCCATCCACTGAGAGCATACAGGTGGGTGAGTTTTAGTAAGTTTATCAGATGTGTTGGCCAGTCTTGGAGTCCTCACTGCTGCAGGATCCCCTTATGTTCCGCTCCTGCATGAGGCTACCCTGGCCCACCTCCGGCTCTATGGTTTTGCCTGCTCTGGAAGTTTCATGTAGATGATACATCATAATGTTGTGTGTCTGGCTTCTTTCAGTTAGCATGATGCTTTTGAGGTTCATTCTTACTGTGGCATGTAATGGTAGTTTGCTTCTTTTTGTATTTCATTGTGTAGCTGAACCATAAGTGGTTGATACAGTCACCGTTTGATGAACACTTAGATCGTTTCAGCTTGGGCCCATTATGAACCACATGGCTGTAAATTTTCCTCTATGCTTCTTTGTGTGGACTGAGGGAGATCAAAATATGCCATCTCAAAATATACTTTGAAATGCACACACCACCCCAAAAATATACATCACCAGATGGCCATTTGGAGGTGCCACAGATACAAGAATGGCTCTGAAAAGCTGTAGACAGAAATTTGTGTCTAGTATAAAGCAGATCGGACAGGGGCTTTGCTGCATGATTTCTGCCTAGGAAATGTCTTTTCCAGGTCAAGAAGCAGTTAGGGGGTCGACAACTGGCCTAGACAGAGATGACCACAGGTCCCCGTTACCTGGGAGACTTCACTGTGTAAGGACACAAACTTTGTCCACTGTATTTGCCTCCCCTCATTTTCCAAATTGTCACTACTTCTTCCCTCCAGGATCCCCAATTTCTTCCTCTATAGGGCGTAAGTTTCAACTGTCCAGACCTCCTTTAAGGTCTCCCATGTTTTATTTCTTAATAAAATTGTGTGCTTTTTTTCCCCTTTGTTTATCTGTCTATTGTCAGTTTATTTCAAGGATTAAGATTATTGAATTTGAAGAGAGAAAAAAGAAAAATTTTAATTTCCCCAAGCAGGAGGCTTCTTTGTGGGATCATGAAAATGTTCTAAAATGAGATTGTAGTGATGATCAAACAACTTTGTAAATATACTAAAATCTTAAATGAGATGAATGTTACGCTATATTTTTCAATAGAGCTGATAAAAATAAAGACAAAGCAAAATTCAAATGATACAAGATTTCCCTATAGGACATACTTTTTCTTTGCAAGTTCTGACAGGCTAAATAGGAACTGATCAGGATGGTAAAGCCACAGGGAAGCCAGCTGTGGTGGTGGTGGTGGTGCCCGTAATCTCAGCATTTCAGGAGACTAGCCTGGGCAGTTTAGAAAGTTTGAAGCTAGCCTGGGCAGTTTAGCAAGGCCCTATCTCAAAACAGAAAATAAAAGTGCTGGGGATGTAGATTAAGGGTAGAGTGCTTGCCTAGAATGTGTGAGCCCCTGGGTTTAATCTCTAGTAGAAAAAAACCCAAACCAAAAGAATAATAATTAACTAAAACCCTTAGTGTATGCAGGGGATGGCAGTAGTTCAGTAACATGGCACAAACCAGCAGGGTTGTGGCAGGACCCTGAAACTAGGGTAGAGTGCTGGAGAGGCAAGTGTTACTTTGTTTCTGGAAGCCTCTAGGACACCTTGGAGTTTATAGGAATCAACAGGATCAGAGATGCTTTGTAGAAAGCTCACTGGGTGCAGCATAGAGAGAAGGCCAATTAGAAAACTATTCTAATTGTTAGGGGATTAATAGGTCTTACAAGTAACTGGTCCCAAGTTGTGAGCGTTAGGGAGCAGTGGACAATCAGATTACTGTGTGTACGTGTGTTATAGAGGAGGGGAGCGCACGGAGTGCCGAGGGCAGCTAAGGGGTTGACCTTCCCTACAGCGCCACGATCACCTGTTCTCCAGCGAGGGGCCGCCCCCGCTGTCCAGTGCAGAGTCACGTGTGGCTCTCAAGGTTAGCGCCGTGGGGGTCAGTGCTGTTTAAATGTTGATTACAGAAATGGTGGGAGCTGCTCCGATTTCTAATTAAGATTAAAGAATGTACCAGCCTATAAGTGATTCTCAGGAATGTATAATTTGATTAGCCTGTTTTCTTCGAGCGTTTTAATTTCTGGATTAGTGAATGTGGCCTCTGACTACAGGTGGGGCCCCTCACTCACCACATACAAAGTTTGGGGCCTTGTACGGTATTTAGGGGGCATAGAGGAGACAGTAGGGTGAGAAGAAGAGCATGAGGCCAGAGAAATAGGCCAGAGCAGAGCGATACCTCTTCTCTTTCTTCTTTATCTTTCCACTTATAGGGAGCAGTGAAGAATGTCCAGGTAGAGAT
>PVIC010012003.1:0-40424 GCA_004025085.1 Thryonomys swinderianus
TTTTTTTTTTTTAGGATTAAGTGCCAGTGGATTTAGTAGCATCGTGGACTCAAGAAATTAAAATTATTTTCCTAACTTCTCAAATCTCTGAATGTTTAATGTATATCATTTAAACAAGGTGGATCCAAAATTAACTAAAATGTAGGACTTGCTTCCAAATTGGTGACCAGCCATAAAGATAATCCTAAAGTAAAAGTGATGTAAATGCACGTGGGCTTGCCCAGTACCGTTACCAGGAAATGTTCTTGTACGAATTAAAAAAAGGAAAACAATCCATATTCTGGAGATGTTGAATTCTACACAATAGTAGAGTGAATGATAAAGTTGAAACAATAGTTTTACCTATAATGTATCTCTTCCCTTGATGTTTTGAACTTTAATAAATCACTTTTTGATTGTAAAGTCTTTATTTTGTATATATTTTTTATTTTCCAGGCTCTCTGGTCTACTAGGGTTTTCAAAAGTGCAATTAAGGTTGAAAAAGAAAATCTGGTGGGCTTTATTTAGACTTGTCTCATTTGGACATGTTTGCTTTTGTTTTCCTAAAGGAGCAAGGCCACTCAAAGTGAAGGATAATCCACTCCTACCAGCACTTTGAATGAAAATCTGCTTATTTGCCACAGACGACTGAACACTTATTTTTTTTTTTTTTTTTTTTGCGGAGGAGTTGAAACAAGCCTAACTTTGTGGCGTCGCAGCTATGCAGCTTGAAATCCAAGTAGCACTAAATTTTATTATTTCCTATTTGTACAATAAGCTTCCTAGGAGACGTGTCAACATTTTTGGTGAAGAGCTCGAAAGACTTCTTAAGAAGAAATATGAAGGGCACTGGTACCCCGAAAAGCCATACAAAGGATCAGGGTTTCGATGCATCCACGTAGGGGAGAAGGTGGACCCCGTCATCGAGCAGGCGTCCAAGGAGAGCGGCTTGGACATCGAGGACGTGAGAGGCAACCTGCCCCAGGACCTGAGCGTCTGGATCGACCCGTTCGAGGTTTCCTACCAGATCGGTGAGAAGGGGCCGGTGAAAGTGCTGTACGTGGACGACAGCAGTGAACCCGGGTGTGAGCTGGATAAGGAGATCAAAAACAGCTTCAACCCAGAGGCGCAGGTGTTCATGCCCATCAGTGACCCGGCCTCCTCCGTGTCTAGCTCTCCGTCACCTCCCTTCGGTCACTCTGCTGCTGTGAGTCCCACCTTCATGCCCCGCCCCACCCAGCCGTTAACCTTCACCACTGCCACTTTCGCCGCCACCAAGTTCGGCTCCACCAAAATGAAGAACAGTGGCCGGAGCAACAAGGTGGCCCGCACTTCTCCCATCCCCCTGGGCCTGAGTGTGAGTGACCTGCTGAAGCAGAAAGCCATCTCGTCCTCCGTGCACTCTCTGTACGGGCTGGGCCTGGGCGGCCCACAGCAGCCCCAGCAGCCTCAGCAGCCGCCGCAGCAGCAGCAACCGCCGCAGCCGCAGCAGCAGCAGCCACCATCCCAGCCGCCGCCCCCACCACCCCCACCACAGCAGCAGCAGCAGCAGCAGCAGAAAACCTCTGCGCTCTCCCCGAACGCCAAGGAATTTATCTTTCCCACTATGCAGGGTCAAGGTAGCAGCACCAGCGGAATGTTCCCAGGTGACAGCCCCGGTAGCCTCAGTCCTCTCCAGTACAGCAATGCCTTTGATGTGTTTGCGGCCTACGGAGGCCTCAACGAGAAGTCTTTTGTAGATGGCTTGAATTTTAGCTTAAATAACATGCAGTATTCTAACCAGCAATTCCAGCCTGTCATGGCGAACTAAAAAGAAAACAAGAGAAATATAGCATATAAGTTCAAGTGCACAGGCCCAAGGGGGAATTTTTTTCTTTTCTTTTTTTTTGGAAACCTCCTTGAGATTTTTTTCTTTTAAGCTTATAGTAAGAATACATTCAGGCTTGGTTACAAAAATAAAACATGCATCATTTTTCATTTGCCAACCAAGCACAAAGTTATTTTATACTGACTGTATATTTTAAAGTATCTGCTCAGATATGGCCTCTTACAGTATTTAAGATATAGCGAGGACATGGCTGATTTTTTTTTTATAAAAAATTGGCACTAATAAGTGGGTTTATTGGTCTTTTCTAATTGTATAATTTAATTTAGTACAAAGTTTGTAAAATATCAGAGGATATATATATTGTTTCTACGACATGGTATTGCATTTATATCTTTTTACTACAGTGATCTGTGACAGCAGCAGCTTCATGTTGTATTTTTTTTACTGAAATTGTAAAATATCCATCTTAAAGACATCAACTATTCTCAAAATTGTGTACAGGATATTCCTTCAGTGGTGGAATTAAAAATGTACGAATATTTGCTTTTTCAAAAAAAATGTATTTTCTGTTAAAGGTTTAAAGATTTTTGCTATATATTATGGAAGAAAATGTAATCGTAAATATTAATTTTGTACCTATATTGTGCAATACTTGAAAAAAAACGTTATAAAAGTATTTTGAGTCAGTGTCTTACATGTTAAGAGGGACTGAAATAGTTTATATTAAGTTTGTATTAAAATTCTTTAAAATTAAAAATGCCTGTTGCATGGTCTTCGTTTTCAAGAGGGCTGGATGGTGGAAACGTGCTGGAAGCGCAGCTGAAGAGAGATCTCACAGCTCGAGCCCAAGGGAATGGTGGGAAGCCGGCCTCAAGCTTACAGTGGTTCTCCTGCCTCAGCCTCCTGAGTGCTGGACTGCAGGCTTGCTCCATCACGCCCAGGCTATTTAGTGTAGCAATGGGAATTGAACTCCAGCTTCGTAGCCAGAACAGGCTTATTTTTAACAGCCCTAATGACCCTTTCTGTGACAGAGATGATGTGCTAAGCCTATTATTTTATAGCAGATTTTTAAGTGTCTTGCTGACATCTTGAGTGCCAAAGAATATGAAATTTGCTTGTAATCTGAGAGGATTTACTTGGAAGTGCACACGGAGACTATGGGATCACTTTTCTTCTTTGCACAGGAGACAAATAGCTCAAAACTTGCTCGGACAAAGAGACTGACCTGACTAAAAAGAGAAGATTTAGGTGTCTGCCAACCCATACACAGTTTAGCACACGGCTAGAGAACCTGTGACCCGAATCCCTCACATTTAGATTGTTGGCGGAATGTTAATATTTGTACTTATTTTCTCTCATCATAATGTATCTGATCCTACTGGATAAGGTTTTATTTCTTTTCTTTTGTCCTGGGACTTGCTATGTAGCAAGTAGTTCAAGGCTGGCCTTGAACTTGAGGCATCTTCCTGCCTCAGCCTCCCAAGTGCTGGGACAACAGACTGGTTTGAGGTCTCAAGAGACTAGATTCTAGCATGTGTCAAAACTACAGAGTCTTGACAATGGTGTTTTTAAAAACTATAGTGAATTGGGCTGGAGATTTAGCTCAGTGGTTCCAGCGCCTGCCTCGGAAGCGCAAGGTCTCGAGTTCAATCCCGGTAACCACATAGAATGCTGGGCGTGGTGACTCACGCCCACCAGCAATCAATACCACATACCACAGTGCCGGCGTGGTGGCTCACGCCTGTCATCCCAGCACTCGGGAGGCAGAGACAGGAGGATTGCTGAGTTCGCGGCGGCTTGCCTGGGCTACATAGTGAGCTCAAGGCCAGCCTGAACTACAAAGTGAGTCCTTGTCTCAAAAAAAAAATAAAAACTATAGTGAATTAAAAGAACACCTTTAAATGGCTAATTTTACTGTTTAAATGTCCAGTGCTAGAGCCTTGGTGCCAAACCAAGGTTTGGTGAGAAAACTGTCTTAAACTGGAAATGAACATCAACTTTGCTCTTGTAGTGAGGGTCCAGCATGTCTGGGTCTCCAGTGAAATAAGTCTGGTCTCCAGCTGAGTGTGTTTGGACACCAGGCTACAAAAGCCTTTTGTTCCTCGTCCACGCAGGCTAGAGCAATGAGATGTTGGAAGGAAACAACCCTGGAAATAGCAGAGCCAGGCTGCTCAGGCGGCTCCGTGGTGAGGCTTTGTCCCTGGGCGGGCAGAATGAGGCCAGGAAGAAGCATGGGACCCCAAAGGGCCGTGGCCATGGGCACAATCTGCACAGCTCTTGGGGGCCCAGGTGGAGTTCTCGGCCCCAGCTCCTAGGTGCAGTGAGGTCTCCTAGCAAAACCAGAGGTGGGGAGGACCGGAGGGTTAGCTCAGTGGTTCCGGCGCCTGCCTCGCAAGCGCAGGGTCCTGAGTTCGATCCCCGGTAACCACATATAACAGGCCCACCAACAATCAACACCACATACCACAATGCCGGACGTGGTGGCTCACACCTGTCATCCCAGCACTCGGGAGGCAGAGACAGGAGGATTGCTGAGTTCGCGGTGGCTTGCCTGGGCACCATAGTGAGCTCAGGGTCAGCCTGAACTACAAAGCGAGACCCTGTCTCAAAAAGAAAAAAAAAAAACAAAACTGAAAACCAGAGGTGGGGAAAGCCTGGCGGGGACAGCGGAGTCAGGCAGCCGGTGACCTCAGTGGGGTTTCTGACAGGGAACCCGGGTCCACAGTCCGACTTTGGGCTCCCAGGCCCCAGCTCAGGAAAACTGGTCACTGGGGAAGCGCTGATACATTTTGCCTTGATTGTCTGAGCTTGACATCCATGAGGACTTTTTCTTTCAGTAGAGAATGAACAAAGGCCCTGTTCACTGGGAATGGAAACATTTTTTAAAGTGCTTTGTCACATTATAGAAAAGCTTAAGTCAAGCCTTTTCTCCCCTGCGCCGTGGCCTGTTTGGTGACAGTTTGAGGGGCCTCAAAGACCTCTGAGTCCCCTGTCTTTGTGTCTGACATGACCCCTGTGGGTTCCATGGCTCCCAAACGGCCGTCTGAGCTGAGCATATTTTACTGCCTGGGTGGTAGACAAGCAGCTAACTGTGCACTGTACTTAGTGAACCCAGCTTCGGGAGGCAAAGAGACTAAAGGAGCTTAAATGCTTTTCTAATGTGAGTTGTTACTAATTCCATTCACATATAGATATCTTCACTGAGAGATGTAATAAGACTTCGGGACCTAGGTTATTTTAAAATAATCCTTGGCCTGATATGGTAGCACATGGTTGAAATCACAGCGTTCAGGAGGCTGAGGCAGGAAGATTACTTTGAGTTCGAGGTCAGCCTGGGCTACATAGTGAGACCCTGTCTGAAAAAAAGACAGACAGACCGGGTGTGGTGGCTCACACCTGTAATCCCAACACAGGAGGCAGAGACAGGAGGATTGCTGAGTTCGAGGCTTGCCTGGGTTACATAGTGAGCTCAGAGCCAGCTTGAACTACAAAGCAAGACCCTGTCTCAAAAAAAAAAAAAGTGTGTCTTTTTAATTAGCATTAAGCTAATGAAGTAAAATGATCAGAGAGCATCCACACCCCCTCCCTATACAGACAGGAAGGGTCGCTGGTATGATCCACCCCATGGGCCATTCAGGATATACTGCAGACACCAAAATCTGGGGGTGCTCAAGCCCCTAATATCAAAAGGCCAAGTATTTGCCTGCATTTAACCAATATGCATCCTCTCCTCAGATTCTTTTCTGGATTATTTTATAATACCTGGTACAATGTAAATGACATGTAAATGACTTGGACTGTATTGGTGAGAGAATAATGAGAAAAACATTTTCTTCAAATATTTTCTACCTGGGCCGGAGGGTTAGCTCAGCGGTTCCGGCGCCTGCCTCGCAAGCGCAAGGTCCTGAGTTCGATCCCTGGTGACCACATACAATGTTGGGCATGGAGACTCACGCCCACCAGCAATCAATACCACATACCACAGTGCCGGGCGTGGTGGCTCATGCCTGTAATCCCAGCACTCAGGAGGCAGAGACAGGAGGATTGTGAGTTCAAGGCTTGCCTGGACTACATAGTGAGCTCAGAGCCAGCCTGAACTACAAAGAGAGACCCTGTCTCAAAAAAAAAAATTTTTTTTTTTTCTACCTGTTGTGGTTTGAATTCGTGGGCGGAGGCTTCGCATGTAGAAAGGGTGTCTGTCTGTCCTGCCGGGATGAGCACAGCTCCAGTCCATGGACGCATTGGAGGAGAACAGCCTTACTGAATAAAAGTATGTAAAATGGTCCTTGCTGAATAATGGTTAGGACATCATCTAGTAGAAGTTTCATCAGTCTAGGAGAGGAGATCACCTGGAGTTTTATTTATTTTTTTTTTTTTTGAGACGGATCTTACTGTGTAGTTCAGGCTACCCTTAAACTCACTATGCAGGGCCGGAGATTTAGCTCAGTGGTTCCGCCGCCCGCCTAGCAAGTGCAAGGCCCCTGGTTCAATCCTGGTAACCACATACAATGATATGATACTGACTCACGCCCACCAGCAATCAGTACCACACCCCACAGTGCCAGTGTGGTGGCTCATGCCTGTCATTCCAGCACTCGGGAGGCAGAGGCAGGAGGATTGTTGAGTTCGAGGTTTGCCTGGGCTACATAGTGAGCTCAGGGCCAGTCTGAACTATAAAGCGAGACCCTGTCTCAACAAAACAAAACAAAACAAACCCCTCACTATGCAGCCCAGACTGGTCTCAAACTCACAGCCGTCCTTCTGCCTCAGCCTCCTGAGTGCTGGTGTGACAGGAGTGTACCATCACACCCAGCCAGGATCCTTTGGCTTTTGTAGTACACTGGGAAAATACTATTTTCTTGTCTAGAGGATCGAGGCTCAAAATCTGTGTGCATACAACTGGAAAATCAGCACACATGCATAAGCCATTTTTATCTTGTCAGTGATTCATTTAACAAATATTCATATAGCATTATGTGCCAAGCAACGTCCAGAGTAAGTTTATAGACCAGAAAGGGATGATGGTTGGCGGAATGGAGAAGGGACTGAGGCATGAAAAGCTTAATTCACCGAAGACCTTATGGTCAATAAGTGGCAGATGTGGGATTTGAACTCAAGTATTCCTGCTGCTAAGCCCTATGCTTTGTTCCCCTCTGGTCTGTTAGTATACTGATTTGAAGCTAAGGGAATAAATCCTTTTTTTTTTTTTTTTTTTGAGACAGGGTCTCGCTTTGTAGTTCAGGCTGGCCCTCAGCTCACTATGTAGCCCAGGCAAGCCTGGAACTCAGCAATCCTCCTGTCTCTGCCTCCCGAGTGCTGGGATGACAGGCGTGAGCCACCACGCCCGGCACTGTGGTATGTGGTATTGATTGCTGGTGGGCGTGAGTCTCCATGCCCAGCATTGTATGTGGTTTCTGGGGATTGAACTCAGGACCTTGTGCTTGCGAGGCAGGTGCTGGAACCACTGAGCTAATCCTCTGGCCCTAATAAATCCATTTTTGATCTATTAGCCACAGGCCTGGTGTATACAGAGGCATAACGGGAAGAGGCTAGTGGAAGGCTATTATAATAACTATGTGTATCAGTCAGTTTTGCATTACTGTATCAAAATGTCTGGGGCAATTAACTTACAAGGAGAAGAGGTCTACTAACCTCCCATTCTGTAGGCCTCCGATATGGACACCAGCTATCTATCATAGAAAGAAGAGACACTGGACAAGCTGGGGTCCCATGATCCCTTAGGCCCTCCAGGCTCTACTTCTTTTCTTTTTTTTTTTTTTTCCCTAGAACAGACATGTTAATTGTTAATTTTATTTTATTTTTAAATGATTTTGTTGGTACATTTTATATATACGTTGTGACCACAATCGACATTGAGGATTTATACCAGTACATGACATGGCTTAACAGGCTCCAGCTCTGAAAGGTGCACAGTATTTCCCAACACGGCCACCTGCACGTGAACTCAGGGAGACCCTGTAGTCAAGTCACAGCATCACATGCAGGAGCGAGGCCATTTGGAGAGAGATACATTTCTACTGGCTAAACTATCATCATAGGCTATCTAGAAATGTTTTTAGAAATCAGTAAGTTATATCAGTGCTCTAATTTTGTTGACTCTCTTAATTCAGTTCCATAATTACTTTTCTTATTTTAGAAGTACTGGATGATTCCCTGGGCCTAAACATCGTAGATTTAGGGCTAAGGATATAGCTCAGCATGCATGAAGGCCTGGGTTCAATCTCCAGTACTGAAAAAAAAAAGTTTCATTTTAGAACGTAACCTAGGATGGATGAATGTATGTACTTTTCTTGTTTTTGGTAGCAGTACTGGGAATTAACCCAGGTCCTGAGCTAAATCCTCAGCCCTCTTTATTATTATTATTACTATTATTTTGAGACAGGGTGTTGTTTTTTGTTTTTTGTTTGGTTTTTTTTTTTTAGACAGGGTCTCATTTTGTAGCTCAGGCTGGCCCTGAGCTCACTATACAGCCCAGGCAAGCCTTGAACTCAGCAATCCTCTTGCCTCTGCCTCCTGAGTGCTGGGATTATAGGCATGAGCCACCACACCTGGTGAGACAGGTTCTTGATAAATTTCTCAGTTGCCCAGACTGGGTTGAAATTTGCAATCTTCCTATCTAAGCCTCCTCACCCAGTCTGCTGCAATTATAGGCATGTACCACCAGGCTCAGCTAATTGATATACCTTTCATTGTTGTTAGTTCTGAAAATCTTTAAAGTGCACAATACATGGGAAGTCCACTTAAAAACTGTCCCAAAACAGTTTCTGTGTTTGTGTATGGATTAACATATTAAGTTATCTATGATTTATATTTTTAGGTTAGTAAGATTTTTGACCAGGCCAAATACTGTTAAGTCCTTAGAAGGGCGTTTGGAAGTTTAGACTGAGCCATCAGTCTTGTTATTAATAAAATTTGACTTTAAATAGTAAATATGGGGCCAGAGGGTTAGCTCAGTGGTTCTGGCGCCTGCCTCGCAAGCGCAAGATCCTGAGTTCGATCTCCAGTAACCACATACAATGCTGGGTGTGCTGACTCACACCCACCAGCAATCAATACCATATACCACAGTGCTGGGTGTGGTGGCTCATGCCTGTCATCCCAGCACTCAGGAGGCAGAGGCAGGAGGGTTGCTGAGTTCAAGTCCAGCCTGGGCTACATAGCTCAAGGCCAGCCTGAACTACAAAGCGGGACCCTGTCTCAAAAAAAAAAAAAATTAATTAATTTAAAAAATAAAAACAAAATAAGTGAAAGTGCCATAGTGTTGGGAAAAGTGGCACAGTCACTGCTTCTACATGGCTGGCCCAGGTAGAGTCAGCTGAGTGGAACGCAGCGCGGGGCTCCCTGTGTTTTCACGCAGGTAGAAGAGAGAAGGAGGTTTCCACTGCAGAAGGGAAAAACTAGCCCTTGGAAGGAAACGTACATTCCGCCTGGCGTCGTGAGCACTTACTTCACTGACGAAGTATGACCAGTGTGCGGCAAGAACAGGTGTGAAATATTTTTAGACCAGCCCTGGCATATCCCGCAGGTCGTATCCCTTCTTCTACGCGCTCCTTGCAGAAATAATCGTGGAAAAACTGCACTGACAGACCGGGCGAGGCGGGGCCGCTGTTGCAGTGACGCCGGCCGCGCGGGCTGAGGAGCCCAGCTCCCTGGCAGCCGCTGGGTCGCGGCTATTTTTAAACCCTGGCTTTCCCCACACCCTTCAGCGGCCCCGCAGGGCTCTGCGCTCCCTGCCTCGGCACAGCGCAGGAAACTGGAAAATATGGTGCTGATGACGTTTTTGGGTGGTGAAGGCCGGGCAGTGGGGCCTCCTCAGGCCTGTCACTTCCTGTGGGCCAGAAAGAAAGCAGGGGAAGCAGGTGCTGTCAGGCTAGCCTGGTTTCCAGCAAGTGGGAACACGGGGAGTTCTGCTAGTGCCACTGCAACGTGGTTTAAGAAATGAAATTGCAGGGCTGGAGGGTTGGCTCAGTGGTTCCGGTGCATGCCTCGCAAGCGCAAGGTCCTGAGTTCGATCCCTGGAAACCACATAGGATGCTGGGTGTGGAGACTCACGCCCACCAGCCATCGATACCACATACCACAGTGCCGGGCGTGGTGGCTCACGCCTGTCATCCCAGCACTTGGGAGGCAGAGACAGGAGGATTGCTGAGTTCGAGGCTTGCCTGGGCTACATAGTGAGCTCAGGGCCAGCCTGAACTACAAAGCGAAACCCTGTCTCAAAAAAAAAAAAAAATGAAATTGCAGGCCATGGCGTGGTTGCTCATGGAGGTTGCCCGGGAGGCAGAGGCAGGAGCACTGCTGTGAGTTTCAGACCAGCCTGGGCTACATGGTGGGTTAGGGGCCAGACTGAACTATAAAGTGAGACCCTTTCTCAAAAAAAAAAGAGGGAGAGAAAGAAATCAAATTGCAGTGGTACATACCTGTCATCACACCACTCAGGAGCCTGAGGTAGGAGGATCGCTGCCTATTTGCAGCCAGCGTGGTGTATGTGGTTAGTTCGGGCCACCCTGGACCACACAGTGAGACTATCTCAAAAAGGAAAAAAAAAAAAAGAGCCATAGTACCACGCAACTCTCATTTGTTTGTTCGTTTGAGACAGACTTGGACTGGCCTGGAAATCATGACAGTCTTCCTGCCTCAGCCTCCCCAGTGGTGGAATGACAGGCGTAACTTGGGGTAATTTAGGAAAAAGTACATTTTGGAAGGAGGCTCTTATTATCTGAACCACAGAGGTTCAAAGTTCCTTTATAAAAAGAATGAAGAAGTAGAGCTGGAAATCCATCTCGTAGGGGCATCTGCCAGGCAAAAGGGGCCGGGAGCCGGGCACGGTGGCACGCACTCATGTCCCGCGTACAGGGGGGGGCTGGGGCAGGAAGATCACGATGGCTTCGGAGTCAGCTTGTGCGTCCACTGCCCTCCCACTGGCCGGGAGATCAGTTTCCCCTGTGGAAGCTCCGAGATCCAGGACGAGCGCCTGGCTGCAGCCTCCTGAGGAGGTCGCGCTGCCGGCTGGATTCTGAAGGACGCTGCTTTGAGCCTGGAGGAAATGGTTAGGTTCGGAACGGTAACAAGGACAGCGCCTGCGCAGCTTTTGCCACGTGTTTATTACTCTAAGCACTTGCGCTTTTTGGTTGGGTTTTTGAGACAGAGTCCACTACGAACCCCAGGCTGGCCTCAAACTCACAGAGATCCTCCCGCCTCAGCTTCCCAAGTGTCAGAACGACAGGCGAGCGCCACCACGCCTGGCTTCAGTTTCCATTGTCGTCCCCGTTCCTTCTCCAACACGGACAGTCCGCTGCAAGGTGCCAGCGCCTCGGCCCCCTGCGGAGGTGTCATCGCCCGTTTGGGAGCCGCGGGAGCGGACAGCAGCCGGCAGAAGCACCTGCCCAGGCAGACGCACAAGTCAGAGCCGCTGCTTCCAACCTGGGTGCGGGCTAGGACTTCCGTGTTTACCCGGCCCGATGCGGCCGGGCGCAGGGAAGGAGCCGCGCTCCGCGGCCGCGGGGGCAGGGAGGCTGTGTAGGCGGGGCGGCTCCGGCTCCGGCTCCGGTCTTTCCGGATCAGCGCCGTCTGCAGGGACCTCGGCGGCTCGAGGCGCCCCCTAGGGGCCACCGCTTTGCCTTTCCCACCTCCAGGGACAAAGGCCCCGCCGCCCTCTGCAGAAACGCAGGGGTGTGAACTGCGCGTGCCTTGCACAAGCGCAGCCGCTCCCCGTCCCACCTCGGGCCCCCTGGTCCCCGCAGCACAGCCATGCACAAGTCTTCACGGAGCTCAACGCTTCTGCCCCTCAGCTTGCAGCCGGGCCTGGAAGGCGTTCCCGGTCGGAGCGCGGGGCCAGGTCCAGAAAGGCCCTGCCCAGATCGCTGTTCTCCGCGGCAGGGCCCTCCCCGGGCTCACCTGCGTGCCCTTTGTGGCCAGGCACGCTAGAAATGCCACCCTGATCCGGCTGCCCCCTCCTCCGCTGCGATCTGCAGGGCCTCGGGAGCCTCGGCGCGGGCTGAGAACTTCACTGTGGACCTGTGTTCCTATCTGTAAATAGGATTGAGAAATTCTACTTCTTTGGTTTGTTTGTGGTTTGGGGGGTTTTTGTTATGTAGCCCAGGCAAGCCCCGAACTCACAGCAATCCTCCTGCCTCTGCCTCCCCAGTGCTGGGATTACATGCATGAGCCACCATGCCCGGCACTGTGGTATGTGGTACCAGAGATCTAACTTGGGACCTCACGCTTGCCAGGCAGACACTGGAACCACTGAGCTAAATCCCCAGCCCTTTTGTTTTTTCGAGGAGGGAAGGGATAAGGTCTTGTTATGTAGTCCAGGCTGGTCTTGAACTCAAGACAGTCTTCCTGCCTCAGCCTCTTAAATGCTAGTATTAGAGGCATGAGCCACTATGCCTGGCAAAAGAAAAAAAGATTATTGTTGTTGTTTTTATGTATCTTTTTCTTTTTCCAGTACCGGGAATCAAACTTGGGCCCTCACACTTCCAAGGTAGGTGCAGTACAGTTGAGCTAAATTCCTGGCCTTTAGTTTGGTTTTTTTAAGAAAGAGTTTTGCTATGTAGTTCAGCCTGGTCTTGAACTCACTATGTAGCTCAAGCTGGCCTGGAACTCAGCTTTTCTGGTTCAGCCTCCTAGGATGACTGGCATTTCCAACCACCTCTGGCTTCCATTCTCAGCTATTTTTAAATCTATATAGGTAGGGGTCATAGTGGTACACTCATATGTGATCCCAGAACTCAGGAGGCTGAGGCAGGAGGATTGCTGTGAGTTTGGAGCCAGCCTGAGTTACACAGTGAGTTCAAGTCCAGCCTGGAATATATAGTGAAACCCTGTGTCACACACACACACACACACACACACACAAAATCTGTGTTGGAAGATGCTGTCCCTGTGATTAAGAGCTCCACCTAAGGTTTTTCCTGCTTGTCTAGGGACTTTGAACAAATTACACCAGCCCTAAGCCTGTTTCCTCTTGCCCAAAATGAGGAAAATATTAAATACTCTTCACAGGCTTGTAAATATTGAATGAAATGGTGCATGTCAAGTGTCTATTAAGGGCTGTGTGCTCTTAAAATAGGAATTATCAGTGGGTGGAGCATGGTGGGTAACAACTGAAATCCCAGCCCTGTGGCAGGCTGAGGCAGGAAGATCCCGAGTTCAAGCCCAACCTGGGTAACTTTAGTGGTTTAAGGAAGAGACTGTCTCAAAATAAAATAAAATAGTTGGGGATGTAGCTCCTTGTAGGGCCCCAAGTCCAGTCCTTGGTACCATATGGAGACACGCATGAGAGGGAATGGTCATGTCTGCCGACGTGGTGTCTAACCGGCGACTAACGGGTGCTGAGTCCTAGAGTTGCCATCTGCCGAGGACCTTCGCCTCCTGTTAGAGCACAGGGCACGGTCACTGCTTGTGATGCCCGTGGGCTTGTTCTCTTCTGTTGGCTGCTACACTAGGGCCCCAGATGAAGTCCCCTCTTGTTCCGGCATCCCCCGTGTGCGCGGGGGTGGGGGTGGCACTTGATCCAGGGAGTCTCAGAGCCGGGGCTGGGGAGGAAGGGAGGAGAACGCTCTTCAGGCCTCCTGGGGGTTCCTGGGGTCCCCACCTGTGCCCGACACTGTCTTCTGCTTGCTGAGCCACCAGCTGCACAGCCCAGTGTCGGTGTGTGTGTGTGTGTGTGTGTGTGTGTGTGTGTGTGTGTGTGTGTGTGTAATTTGTCTGCCATCTCAGGAGCCCTGGGAAACTGAAGCAAGGCATCAAGAACTCTCCTCGAGGGCCGGAGGGTTAGCTCAGTGGTTCCGGCGCCTGCCTCGCAAGCACAAGGTCCTGAGTTCGATCCCCAGTAACCACATATAATGCTGGGTATGGAGACATGCCCACCAACAATCAACACCGCATACCACAATGCTGGACGTGGTGGCTCACGCCTGTAATCCCAGCACTCAGGAGGCAGAGACAAGAGGATTGCTGAGTTCGTGGCGGCTTGCCTGGGCACCATAGTGAGCTCAGGGCCAGCCTGAACATAAAAGCGAGACCCTGTCTCAAAAAAAAGCAAAACAAAAACAAAAAAACTCTCCTCGAAAGCCTCTGTGCCCTGTGGGAGAAAAGATGGGGGGTGTAAAAGATGGGGGACCAAGGCTGGCGACCATGGCAGTAGTGAAAGAACCCACAGTTCTGGTGGCACTAGGACCACAGGACAGCATGCCAAGAAGGGACGAAAAAACCCCCAAAGGCCCTGGGGTCCTGGGCAGGGCAGGAGCTGAGGTAAAGGCCAGGAGAGATGGCCCCTGACCTGGGCCGTCTTCTGAAGGGAGCAAGATTACTGTGCAGGGACCCTTGGCACCAGGACTGTGTGACACGTTTCTGTGGTGATGGGAAGATTTTTTTTATTTAGGTATTGAGTCAAGGTCTCAGTATGTAGCCCAAGCCGGCCTCAGACTCTCAGCGATTCTCCCGCCTCAGCCTTCCAAGTGCTGGGATGCCAGGCGTGTGCCACCTTGCCCGGCTCAATGACGGAAATATTCTGTGTCTGTGTTGCCATGTGCAGGGTTTATGTGGCTGGTGCACCCGAGGGACTGAACTTTCGCTGCTTCGTGTAGCAGAGAGCAGTCTGTGAACTTTCCAGAAACCTTCTCAGGAGGACTGTCCTTGGGCCCTCAGCCTAAGGAAATGGCTGAACTCCACACGCCACCCTGGGAGGGCCCAGCACTAAGCGTGGAGCCGGCGGGAACCGCGCCTCTTCCTTTTTAAACCTATGACCTTGGACGAGTTGACCTTAAGTGCTCAGAGCTTCAGATTCAACATCTGTAAAATAGGGAAAATAACACCAGGTGTGGAGGTGCATGCCCGTCACCCCGGCACTCGGGAGGGAGGCTGAGACAGGCAAATTCCAAGTTCAAGGCCAACCTGATTCTGCTTCAAAATAAAATTGAAAAATCTCTGGGGCTGTAGCTCAGTGGTGGAGCATTCACCGAACACAGGCGAGCCCCGGGTTCAGTCCCTTGTACCGGACACACACACACAAAAGCCACGAGGATAAGATTGGCGAATGCTGTCATCGCAGCACTCGGGAGGCAGAGGCAGGAGGATTGCTGAGTTCGAGGCTTGCCTGGGCTACATAGTGAGCTCAGGGCCAGCCTGAACTACAAAAGTGAGACCCTGTCTCAGAAAAGAAAAAATAAAAGAAAGAAAGAAAGAAAAGAAGAGATTGGAGAAGGTCCCGGACCTGTGCTCTCTCCAGATCAGACGGGGCTGTCTTCATCCCAGAGGGCCCTGGTGGTGCCCAAAGACCAGGAGGGCAGAGGACACCCGCTGTACACCCCCTCACTTCGGAGACCCCAGGAGTCCTGGGCGGGGTCTAGTGTGGCCGAGGTTCCGTCCTGGAGGAACCTGGGACTCGACCCAGAGACTCCACCTGACCCTGACCGAGAAGGGTGAGGGTCTCCGGGGAGGCGCCAGGAGCTGTGCCAGGAGCCCTGCCCCCGCTGACACCCTCCTGCTCAGCAGGGCCAGCTCGGGCTCGCCTTTCCTTCCCCGCCACAGCCCAGATGCCAGTGACCTCAAGAGCATTCTGCAATGAGGGCACAGCCCAGAATAGGGCCCGAGCCCCGCCACCGTCCCAGCCAGGCGGATCAGATGGCAGAGGAGCCAGGCGCTGGGGCGGGAAGGCTGGGCAGCCCGGGAGCCCCTCCCCTGCGGTCCTCCCGCCCGCCCGCCCACCACGGCCTCGTCCGGGAGCCCATGCCATCCAGAGCCCTGCTGGCAGCTGTGGGGATGGGGATGGCAGCGAGCCCGCGGGCTGGGAGAAGAGGTCCGGACGGTCTGCGCAGCGGGGCCGCCCGGGAGCGCACCAGCCTGAGGCCTCGCGCCGGAGCTGGGACAGTAACGCATGTCATGAGGCCGGGACAGAGAGCCTGGGGCCGGGGGGAGTGGGGAACTGGGGCTCCGCACTGCGCGGCCTGGAGCAGGTGTGCATGCGTGTGTGCGTGTGGCACACTGAAACACACAGCACGGTCGCAGGACTCTGGGCTTGGCCCCTTGGCAGCCGTGTGGCCCTGGCCAGTCCCTCGGGCCTGGCACGGGTGTCCCCCCTGCAGAGTGGTGCTCTCTTCCTGTAGTCGCCAGGGAAGACGGGGTGGGGCATCCATCCGGGCCTGCAGGGAGCCCTGCCTGGGCCCCGCAGCACGGGGCAGGCGGCCGGAAGGCACTGCCGCGGGCTGTGAAGTGCTGCCCCGTCCCGGGCCGGGTCCCTCTGGCCCACTGTCCAGGGCTGACGACAGACCGTGGAGCAGCTGCCCAGACAATGGAGCCGAGTGTCCCGGGAGGCCAGGCCCGGGGGGAGGCCGAGGGCTGGGACAGGCCCAGCTGCCCACGGAGCGGGACAGGCGGGAGGACCCAGGGGCCACAAGAGGAGGAGGAAGCACCTCGTGTCCCGTGGACGGGGAGGTCGGTGGCCCTGGTGAAGAGGCCTTGGGCTCGCTGTGTCCTGGGCCAGGCTGGGGCCCTGCAGCCAGCCCCGGGTGGCACACGCACACCCAGGGCGACCCGTAAAGATTAAATGTGGGTTCAAGGACAAATGTCAGCAGTGATGGGTGATTCTCAGCCGGGTGTCTTTTGCCGCCCAAATAGCCCAAGGCTGGGAGGACGCGGTACGTGGGGGGGCTGCTGCAAGAGCCACTCCGGGCAGGCCCTGCTTCCCAGGGCCTGTCTCTGTCGGTGCGTCAGGGCCTGAGAGACCCTTGTCCAACAGCAAAACGCAGACAAAAATCTGGGCGCGAACCTCCTGCTTCAGCCTCTCGAGTGCTGGGTTCACAGGCACAGGCTGCTGCGCCCGCTCCTGGCCGGGCCTGGGTTCCTCCTTTGGGGAGTGAGTGGCCCAGGGGCCCTAGGGCGGGTGTCCCTCGTGAGCGACACATGAGAGGTGAGTGTGCCAGGTGCCATTCCAGCGCCGGGCACCGCCCGAGGGCCGAGGGCACCCCACCCGGCTGGCTCCACCTTGAGGCACAGCGCACACACCGTCTTCCGTCCCAAGCCTCTCATCCGGACCCTCGACGTCATCAGTGGCTACAGGCTCCTCAGGCCTCTGGCGTGAGCCGCACCCTCCCTGCTGCAGGGGCTCAGCGTTGGACTTGGCCATGGGCCCCACGCCCCGACATTCCTGAGAGGTCACCCGAGAGAACGACACCAACCACCACTCCTCCCTCACTCCACTCAGCCCCAGTGAATCACTGGAGAAGCCACTGATGCTACAGGCTTTAATTAGCAACTCCTCCCTGCACTGAGGAGGCCTGGCAACGAGGGGACGCCCGGCCCAGCGCTGGGGGAGGTGTGGCTGGATGGGGCAAAGGGCAGGGGGACCTGGGGGCAGATACAGAGTTGACAGTGGGGTTCCCAAGTCAGGGGGGCCAATGCAGGAGTCTGGACAGGCAGAGAAGTCACCAGAGGCTGCTCACCCCTTCCCTGCCCCGGCTGCGCCTACACCTCCCGCCGGGTCCCTGCGGGCTCCGTGGCGGCCACCAGAGGGAGCCAGCGAGCAGCATTCCTCTGCGTCCTGGCGAGGCCAGTCTCCAGTCCTCCATTACCTCCTGCTGCCGGCGTTTCCTCCTTTCATTCCTCAGCACCGATTCGGATCCTGGGCCTCTGCTGGTCTCTGCTGTACACAAGCCCATCGCCCACTGGGTGGAAACACTTGGCAGCGGGCAGCGCCACCACGGTCTTTGGTTGGGTGGAGGGCCCAGAGGTCAGGGCTCTGTGTTCAAGGTGAGGCGCCCAGCAGGCATCGCTCTGACGTCCTCCCTGGCACCCGCGTCCCCTCTGCAAGCCACATCGCCGAGCTCCTGCCGGCGTCTCTTGAGCCCAGGCTGGGGAGCCGGGAGGTGGCTGCCTGGTTCATGGGAATAACCAGCCCTCAAGTGTCTAGTGACTTTCTCTTTGACTCCTCAGCTAAAAAAGAAAGAGACCCCTTACTGACCCCAAAGGCTAGCGGTGGCTCCCAGCGCCTTGCGGCTTCCCCTGCCCTGTGGGCCGTGGGCCCCCGGACTATCTCGCCTGATCTGGCCCGGTTTGGGGCCCGAGGGGCGGGGGGTGGGTGAGGTGGAAGTGGGCCGGGGCAGCGGGCGGGGACTCAGTGCAGGCCCGGGAACTCCTTCAGGACGTCACAGGTCTTCTTGTGCAAGACCTCGCGGAGCTTCCTGACCCGCCGGGTGCTGGACGCGCCCACGAAGCTGTCGGGCCGCAGCATGGCCATGCCGCCCTCCACTTCGCCCATGATGATGAGCGGGGCATCACCCACCGTCACGTTGGGGCACGGGCAGGCCCAGTCGACGTGCAGCACCGTGACCTCCAGCGGCTCCTGGCCCAGGAACTTGAGGCCCATCTTCTCGTCCTTAAGAACCTCGTCCACGGTCACCAGGGCGTGACCCGTGTCGGCCTCCTCGGTCAGCTCCGAGACGCGGCCCAGGATGACGAAGTCGCTGCGGCAGAAGCTGGTCACGAGTTTCTGCCGCGGCTTGCAGGCCGGGCAGCGCTGGCTGACCCGGGGCAGAGGGCACGACTCCTCGCAGGCCTCGCGGCTCTCAAAGTTGTTGCCGTTGCCCTCGCAGCCCCCATACACGAAGGACTGGCACTGGCCCGTCTGGCTGTTGTAGGCCCAGCGCGGCGCGTAGGCCCGGCAGGGCCCCTGCAGGGCGGGCAGGCCGCACACGGCCAGCGGGCCCCGCATGCAGGCCCGCGCGCACGCCTCGTAGGTCTCGAAGTGGTTCAGGCTGCCGTGGCAGCGGCCCGAGGTGAAGGTGAGGCAGTTGTTGGCCTGGGCATCGAAGTGCCAGCGGGTCTGCTCCTCGCCGCAGTCCTCGCTGTCGGGCGGCTTCAGGCACTCGGCCGCCGGGAACGCCGTGCCGTTGGGGCTGCTCTCGGAGGGCGCGGCGGCCAGGGCGCCCCTGACCACGGACAGCGGGAAGTCGGCCTGCAGGACCCCGGCGGCGTTGCGGGCCGTGCAGGTGTAGATGCCGGCGTCCTCGGGCTGCGCGTTGTAGATGACCAGCTGCGCGATGTTGGTGACCACCACGTTGCCGCGCACGTGGTTGGGCCGCAGGACCACGTTCTCCCGGTCCTCCAGCTGCTTCTCCCAGGTGACCTCGGGCCGCGGCCGGCCCGCCACGTCACACAGGAAGCTCACCGTCTCGCCCACGGTCACCGACTGGTGCGCCGGGTGGTTGAGCAGCGCCGGGGCCGCCAGGTCCGGCCCGGGGGTCTCCGGGGAGGCCGTGGTGGGGCGCGCCGTGGTCTCGGGCGGCGGGGGGCTGGTGTTGGGCCAGGTGAAGTGGTAGCGGCAGGTGACGACGGCCAGCGTGATGCCCTTGGAGCAGGCCTCGGCGTCCATGTAGCAGCGGTTGTAGTAGGTGAGGCCGTCCGAGGCGCAGGTGAAGCTGGGCTCCTTCTCGCAGCGGTCCCTGCACTTGCACACGGGCTGCCCGTCCCAGATGTCGCACTCCGAGCCCTGCTGCAGGCACGTGAAGTGGTCGCACGTGGCCTCCTTGGGCATGCCCACCGGGCCCTTCCTGCCCCGCACGTCCATGTAGCGAGCCGCCACGCAGCTCCTGGTCCCGCACACGTTGGGGCAGCACTTCTCGTAGGTCTCACACTCCTGCAAGAGCGGCGGGGAGAGAGACAGCGCGGCTGCACGCGGGGAGAAGGGGCCCCGCAGCCGGCCCGGCCGGGGCTGCCGGGACGGTAGTCACTTCACGGGTGGCAAGACGGAGCACCTTGCTTAGGCCATACAGCTCCACAGACCTCTGAGAGGGGACTTCTGTTCTGGTTCATTCTGTTTTGTTTTGTTTTGAGACAGGGTCTCGCTATGTAGTTCAGGCTGGCCCTGAGCTCACTATGTAGCCCAGGCGAGCCTCGAACTCAGCAATCCTCCTGTCTCTGCCTCCCAAGTGCTGGGATGACAGGCGTGAGCCACCACGCCCGGCACTGTGGTGTGTGGTACTGATTGCTGGTGGGCGTGGGCCACACACTCCGTATTATTGTATGTGGTTACCAGGGATCGAACCAGTGGCCTTGTGCTTGCCAGGCAGACACCGGAACCACTGAGCTAAATCTCCGCCCCCTATTCACTTGTTTTTTGAGAAAGGATGTCTCCATGTAGCTCAGGCTGACCTTGAATTCACTATGTAACACACACTGACCTCAAACTCCCAGCAATCCTCCTGTCTCAGCCTCCTGAGTTTTGGGATTCTCAGCATGCGCCACCATGCCTGCCTCTAAGGGGTGGTTCTCCTACCACTAGTTTACACATTAGAACGTGCAGCAGCAGAGAGGTGACACCCACGTCACAGAGGTACGGCATGGCAGAAAAGGGCTTTGGGCCCCCTGAAGGGGTTCTGAGACCCTACAGGTCGGTTGCCCCGTGAGGTCTGGGCTTGTGGAGGGAGGCCACCCTCTGCCTTTTCCCCAGCACTTGAGGAGTTGCCTCCTCAGTGTCACCCACACCTCTCTGCCCCACAAGGTGCTATCGGGCCCCAGACGCTGGATCTCAGTGTCCGGTGCCCAGCCCTTTGGGGTACATTTCAGGAAGAAAGCAACAAGTACAACAGCCCCTTGTGTGCCAAAAGTCAGCGAGTCCTCCCTCCAGGCCTCGCCAGGCCGTAATCCCCCCTGATTTCGGTGGGGCCCCGTAAGGCATTAGTTTAATTCCTTGAATTAGCAGTGCGCTCCTGGGGCCGACACAAACACGGATTTCACGTGGTACTTTCGACAATAACAGGCCGAGCCCGCTGGGGAGGTGGCGGCGCTCCTGATCCTCCACCAGGTAGTAACTCCGTGCGCGCGAGCCGCTCCCCGCGGGGGCTGACCTCTTGTCCCTCCGACTTTCACTTCAGCCTCTTTGACATTCCACATCAGCTAAGAGGGGAAAAGCGCCCCCGCCCCGTGTGCAGAGCTGCCCGCCCGGCTTGTTTACTGTTCTCCCCTTTGGGCTCAGAATGGGGACTTTGTTTCGCAGCTCTTGGTTGGCATCGGCCTGGAGGCCACCCTAGGGGAGGCTTTGAGATGGGGTTGGGCCCCGCTCCGAGCTGGGGGCCCAGGCAAGGGACCCCGCGGGGTCAAGGAGGGTGGCCCAAGGGTCAGGGTGCCCCTGGGCTCGGAGGTCCAGAACGGCTGGGCCCCTTACAGGACTGATGTGCCCACGGGCAGCCTGCGTGCCCTGGGCCCACCAGGTGCCTCTCCCGGAGACACATGGCCCCAGCAGAGTCCCACTGCCCCCAAGCCGGCCTCCATCTTTCAGGCCCATCTACGCCAGGGGAAGCGGCTTCCCACCCTCAGACCCAGCTCGTGGGTGACCTCTGCCCACAGGGGCAGCCACTGGCCTTCCTGTTCCCTGTCTCCTCTCCCCTCTCCAGCCCTGCCTGCTGCAGACCCCGGTGGGCACACCAGTCCCTTTCCCTCCTGAGGGTACCTGCATTGTCTGCTCAGAGCGGCTCCGCCCGCCCAGGTCACGTCCAGGTCAGGGGCCACACCGGAGGACGTGGCCGGAGGCCGGGTGACATCTCCAGACGGACACAGCCCCCGGCCCGCCTGTCCCCGGCCCGCTGTGTGCAACTCGGGTCATCTGTCCTCTCTGCGAGCAGGAGGCACACGCCGTCCATGCAACAGGCCTGGGACGGGGCTGGCAGGGAGCCGCCCTGTGCCAACAGGAAGGTGGGACCCCCTTTTCTAGCCTCAGATAAACTTGGCCACCACACGTTTGCTCCTGTCCGCAGCACCCGTGCCAGCCGTCCACACCGTCCCCACCCCGGCGCGGGCCCACTCACCTGGTCCGCCCCACACTCCCGCTTGCAGGTGCTCTGAGCGTCCACCCAGAGGTTGGGGTTCATGTCGTTGGGGCAGATGCCCGCGTGGGAATAGCGGATGGGCGGCAGTGCCACGCCTGGCAGGGACACCCCAAGGAGCAGCAGCAGGAGCAGCAGCCCCCCGAGGGACGGAGACAGGAGGCGCCCCAGGGCCCACATGGTCTGAGCGGTGATGGCCAGAGACCTCCCCCAGAGGACCCAGCAGCGCCTCCTGCGCGGCCGAGGCACCTGCCCTCCCGCCCGCAGGTCCCCGAGAAACCTGCTGCGTTCGCTCCTCCGAGTGCAGCCCGCTGGGCAGGGCCCTGCACCGAGAGGAAACTCTGGAGACGCGGCGGCCTCCTCGGTGTGCGGGACCCGCCGCCCGGCGCCGCCGGAGTGGGAGCCGCTAACCTGACGCCGTCACCGCAGCGGCCGCGCCTCGTCCCGGGCTGAGCAGACTCACTGCGGAAGGGGAGCTGGAAGCAGTTTAGGCAGCGTATCTGGCACCGTGGGACACCTGCTTGTTTTTGACTCCGGGAGGCCTTTAACCCCTTCCAGGGCCCGAAACGGCATGTGCGTCGGGGGGCCTGGCTCCGGGACACGCACGCTCACTTAAAGAAGGGTTTGTTTGCCTTTCCCCACCTCCTCGGCCGGGCCCCCTCCTCCCCTGGCCACCTCAAAAGAACACACAATCGCTTGTTACGAGGAGGGACCTGAGCCGCCGGGAAGCGTCGCCCAGCTCCATAGTACATTTGAGAGCAAATGACGTGGAAAAACAGCAAGTTCACGGCCATTCCAGGGCGGGCCTGGGAGCGCGGCCGTGTAAGCTGACTCCGGCCGCCGCTGCGTCCTCCCGCGGGGCTGTGTGCACGGCTGCGCCCGTCTCCTCGCTCGGCTCACACAGTCCGGGGCTTCCCTCCCCGCTTCGTGCATTCTCTGGGCCTTCCAGAGACCCACCCCGTATGCTCGGCTCTCCCTCCGGCCCCAGTGCTTGTCACCTTCCTGCTCCGCTCACTGCCACGGCCACTGCTCTTGAGTGTGGCTCCTCGTTTATATTTTTGGTAGCCCTGGGATTGGGTGCCCGGAACGGGAGGCCATACTCTCAGCACTTTTTTTTTTTTTTTTCCTTGAAACAGGGTTTCCATACATGGTCCAGGCTGGCCTGGGATTTGAAATCCTCCTGCCTCAGCCTCCTGAGTAGCTGGGACTACAGCATGCACCGCGTGGCTCTGGGGAGGTCCCTCTGGGTGGCAGGTGCTGTGCTGGTCTCGTCTGGTTTCCTTCACCACAGGGAGGAGGCTCCTAGCGGAAGAGCACCAGTGATTCAGGAGCCCGTAGAACAGCGCTGGCTTCGGCTCATCCTCACGGCCGCTCTGCCCTGTCTGAGACTTGAGCAAAGGACCCGGCGAGGCTGAGCCCCTGTCCCGTAGCACACGCTCTGTGACCCAACTCTGAGCGCAGAAGCCGGGAGCGCCAGCTTGCCGGGGGCGGCGGGCGCCTTTGGAAACCACCCTCTTCAGCCATCTGCCAGCACCTTCGAGGTGCAGCCCCGAGTCTGGTTTTTATAGAATGGACCAGACATTTTTGAAAATCGGGGGGTGTTTTTGTGGAGCGGCTGGGAAGAGAGCCAGGAACTGCCAGGGGCCGGAGGGCGGTCTCCCTGGCATGCGGCAGGAACGGGCCTCTCTCCCGGAAAGCCCGCAGGCCAAGTGTGTTTGTGTTGGCCACTCGGTGCCGGACCGTGGGGGACGGAGGCCGGGGAGAGAGACCGCTCCCTGTGGCTTTGCTGGTGTTTGCAGACAGGCCCTTGCTATGCAGTCCAGCCTGGCCTCGAACTCTCAGCCTCCTGAGTGCTGAGAGTGCAGGTGTGTGCCAGCGCGCCCGGCCGAGGCCCCTTTACAGGGGCGAGTCACAAGGACTTGAGGAGCGGTGACCAGGTACCACCTCGGGGGTGGCAGGTGGGAAGCCCCGTCGTACGTCACGGCCTGACGGGTCTGGGAATTTGCAGGTGGGGAAACTGAGGCCCTCGCTCCGTTCCACAGCTCTCCATGTGGTTGGCTGCACAAACGGCAGGCGCTGCTCGTGCCCCGGCCGGGTGGGTGTCGCCTTCTCCCCGAGCTGCTCCTTTCCCCGCACGGCTGCTGCTGGCTCACTGCGAGCTCCGTCTTCGCGGCTTGTGTCCAATCGCTAATGAAGGGTGTCAGCTCCTCATCCTCTAAAAGACGGGAATAAACCTCCCTTCGCAGCCGGTCGCAGTGATGAAGCCAGACAGCGGGTGACGCCGGCTGCTTTGAATTCCCTGTAATTTCATCAGGCGCTTTCCAGCTGCCGGGCACGGGGCCTCTGCCCAGCACAGAGGGAAGGGACGGCGACACATTTCTAAGCAGCACTTAGGAGGCTGTCACGGCTGCGCTGTGGGGAGCGGCCCGGAGGCAGGCTGGTTTCCAGGGTGTCTGTGGACCTCGAGAGAAGGGGGGCCGCCTGGGGCAGCGCCAGGAGGACGCCCCGGACGGGGGTGACAGACACAGAAGAGCCCCCCAGGAGGACACTCGCTCCCTGGGGAGCGGGCTCGGGACCTGCTCGAAGGTGCAGCCAGAGGGAGGTCACCCTGACAGTGACCTCTGTATGACCCTTGACCCCAAACTCACCCTGAGCAGCACCAGGGAAGGCCTGGAGCCCAGGGCCGCCCAGGGCCTCTGCCCTCAGCAAGATGGCAGCCCCTCCCACCCGGGCTGAGCGGACCCTCAGAGACCACAGCAGGCTCTCACCTCTCCCCTTCCTTCCTCCCTTCCTCTCTCTCTCTCTCTCTCTCTCTGTTTCTTTCTCTTTCTTTCTTTCTTGGCCAACTCTCAGTGATCTTCCTGCATCAGCCTTCCAGGTGCTGAGATCCCAGGTGTGGGCTACCGTGCCTGGGACCACACTTGTTTTCTGTCTTTTCTTTTGAGACAGGGTCTCGCTCTGTAGTTCAGGCTGGCCCTGAGCTCACTGTGTAGCCCAGGCAAGCCTCGAACTCAGCAATCCTCCTGCCTCTGCCTCCTGAGTGCTGGGATGACAGGCGTGAGCCACCACACCCTGCACTGTGGTGTGTGGTACTGATTGCTGGTGGGTGTGAGACCAGGGATTGAACCAGGGGCCTTGCTCTCGCTAGGCAGGTGCCGGAACCACTGAGCTGAATCTCCGGCCCCATACTTGTTTTTAAAGCACCTACTATGTGCTCCTTGCTGGGCAGATCCACAACAGTTTGTCCACAGGGAGGACCCAGTATGGGCCGGCAAATACGCACACAAACATGATCATGCGAAGAGCAGTGACACCAGGGTGGTGGGGCGTGTGTATAATCCCAGCCCTCAGGAGGCTGAGGCAGGAAATCACTTCAGGTTTGAGGCCAGCCTGAGCTACATGTGAAACCCTTTTTCAAAAACAAAGGCATTGGGAGCGAGTGCTGGGCTGGAGGTTCCTGTGCTGGGACAGAGAGGAAACTGGGCCTGGGTGGCTGTCGCAGCCGCAGCACCGGGAGGGCTGGAGCCCAAGCAGCAGCCTGCATGGTGAAGAAAGGATAGTTTCTGCACTCTGCACGGAAGGCCGGGCCCCAGCGCTGTCCCTGGGGAAGGGCCACAGCCGTCTGTGCCCAAAGGGAGGGTCCCTGCTGTACCTGATCTCCTGTGGCTGTGCCTCCCCTGGGCTTCCGGGATGTGGGATGCGTCTCCCTCGTCGTTTCCACCCTTTCTAGAAGCTTCGCTGCCACCCGGACACTATGCAGGAGGGAGATCTAGGCCAGGTCTTCGGTCTCTCTCTCCCCTACACACCACCCGCCTCTGCCCGAGGCCCGGCCTGGGTTGCATTTTGTGTCACCTGCAGCAGCTATAAAAAGTGCTGCACCTGGGCCACCTCTGCCAGTAATGAGGGTCCCCAAGTGCAGACCAGATGTGGTGGAGTACAAATCCCCCGGCTGCGCGAGTCCCGCCTTCAAAGTCACGGGTGCAGGTCCGCAGGCCTCCCCAGAGCCGTCGGCGTGGCGCCAGGTCCTCCTGGGCTCACGGAGCCATGGCAAGGCCTCTGCCTTTCATCTGCGCGAGGCCCAAACGCCACTGCCTTCCTGGACGGTGAGGGCAGCGGGCATTCCTCCCACACACCTCAGTGGCATCGCAGAGTAAGTCTGATATTTTTTTAAAAGATTTACTTATTTAGGGGCCGGAGGGTTAGCTCAGTGGTTCCAGCGTCTGCCTCGAAAGCGCAACGTCCTGAGTTCGATCCCCCACTAACCACATACAATGCTGGGCATGGAGACTCACGCCCACCAACCATCAGTACCACATACCACAGTGCCTGCGCTGAGGGCCCCGGGGCCCTAGAAAGGCCGACGGCCCGAGACTCGCAGCTCCTCCGGCCCCTGCAGGTCTGGGGAGCTGCAGGCAGGGCCCACAGGGTTTCTGGGGTCCGCAGTGCCTCCCCAGAGAAGCCGGCACCTCCGGGACCCCAGAGGTACTTTCGCATCCGCAGCATACGTCTCTCGGCAACATCCTTCAGAAACAGGCAAGGAATATTACTGAGCCATGGAAAGGAAGCGTTCCGACCCCACTACATCGCGGACCCCAAGACCACCACGCCCGACACAAAGGCCCGCAGCGTCTGACCCCACGCACCTGAGTGCCCAACGCGCAGATCTGGAGGGACGGGGAGCAGGGAGGCTGGGCCGGGCCGGGGCGGCGTGGAGGGGCGGTGACTGCAGGTGGCAGCGGGACTCCTTCGGAGGCGATGAAAACATTGTGACGCTGCATCCATGGCCGTCAGCGCCTCCTGCTCCGCGCCTGCCCCGGGCCTCTCAGCGACCCCCTCCCCTCCTCCCGGCTCTGCTCTGGGCCGGTGGCTGCAGTGGGACAGGCTCTTGGCCGCCACCCTCTTTGCTGTGTCGCCTGACTCTCCTGGTGGCTTCGCAGCTACAGTGAAGCACTGAAACCTGAGCGTGGGTCTTCGGGGGCCATAAAGCTTTGCTTGGGGCCTGCCCCTGCCACGTCACCTCCCGTGCTGTCCCCAAGCCCGTCACGCCCTGCGCAGCGAGACCCCCACACCCCTGCTCTAGGCCTGCAGGCAGCCGCAGAGCCCAGGACGGTGGGGTCAGAACAAATCCCGGTTCTATCTGCGGGTGCTGGGCACGGCTATTGTCCAGCAAACAACAGGACTCTTTAGTTTTTCTACAAATTCTGCATCTTACAAACACACTTGTCTTTGTACACTTCTTCCAAACGAATTGATGCTTTTGTTTTTGAGAATGTACCAGCATTTTTTTTTTGCATTATTCAGTAAACTTTATTAGTACATTACATACACAGCTCACAATCACACAAAACATTGGGGAATTTGTACCAATATGTGACACAGGTCAATTCTCTCTTTTTTTTTTTTTGAGACAGGGTCTCACTTTGAGTTCAGGCTGGCTCTGAGCTCACTATGTAGCCCAGGCAAGCCTTGAACTCAGCAATCCTTCTGTCTCTGCCTCCCAAGTGCTGGGATGACAGGCGTGAGCCACCACACCCAGCACTGTGGTATGTGGTATTGATTGCTGGTGGGCGTGAGTTATTACACCCAGCATTGTATGTGGTTATCGGGGATCGAACTCAGGACCTTGCGCTTGCAAGGCAGGTGCCGGAACCACTGAGCTAACCCTCCGGCCCTCAATTCTCATTTTTACCCACATCCCTGCCCACCCCGAATTGATCCTTTTAAAAACAATGTTGTAGCTGCCAGGAGCACGGAAGCCACGCTACCCACGGGCCAGTCTCCCTGGCCTCTCCCTTGAGAGGGTTCTGTGCAAACCCCAGCCTTGTCCTCGGGCGGCCACAGCCCTGAGCAGGCTGGGCCCGGCCCTGACGGCCACACACTCCTCCTCCACGCAGCAAGTCACCCACGCATGGTGCGTCCTGACCCTTCTTGCCTGCTCCCCCTCTGCTGTTTCGGGAGGGACAGAGGCCCGGCTCCTTCTAGGGACTGCTGGGATCCAAAGGCAGTTAGTTTCACACTGCTGTGTGCCAATCTGTGCCAAGTCCCGCGAATCCTGCCGTCCTGGGGGTGGGGATGGTGCTTTCCCAACAGCAGCTTCAGTGTTGGCTGCATCAGGAACCCAAGGGTGTGCAAAAGGGGTCTGTATCTTGAGTCTGTGTCACCATTGTGCACCGCCATACTGCTGCGAGTGTTTGGCGGTGGGTTGGCGTCTATCTCTCCCTCTCTCCCCCCGTGATCCGTCCATCCATCCATCCACCCATCCACCCATCTACAGGGAACTTTCCTCAATTAGTAAATGCTTCCCGGTTATTCCACTGCGTGTCTGGGAGTGGAAAGGAACCCTTTCCCGCAGGCAGATCAAGAGACCGTCGTCAGAAGGGAGGGCTAACAGTGACACTGGGCAAGCCTCTGGCTCACAAGCTCTGGCTCCTCTCCGGTCCCTGGGACACAGTACCCGGCACCCACAACTGAAAGGAGGAGACGTTTTTATTGGCTCTCGTCCAATGATCTGCTGGGCCTAGAAAGTGGGGCGAGGCCAAACTGGCGGAGGGGGAGCAGGGAATGAGCAGAACCGGTCAACCACAACGTGAGGGACGAGGATGTAGAACTTCTCGTGAACTCTGAACGAGAGCAGCCGTTTGGGAAATTCTCGGAGAGTTTGCACAGTCGCCTTTGCTGTGTCTGTCAGATGTTGTACTTTCATGGAGTGATTGGCTAGTGTTTTGAGGCAAGGTCTCGCTGTGTAGTTCACAGTGATCCTCCTGCCTCAGCCTCCCTTCTCAGTGCTGGGATTACAGGTGGGCTCCACCACGCCTGGCTTGCAGTTTGTGTTTTCGACTTCTGCTTTTACCCTCTTCTCTTTGTTCGGCCCAAATTCACTCTGCAGAGCTAATTTCATCCATGCCCATTCAACCTGTGTTTTTCAAATGAATTTTTGGCTTATCTCGTCCAATTCTTCCTTCAAAGCAAGTGGTACCCGGAGTACTTTTGACTGGCGAGCCATTTGTAAAGAAACTGATAACAGGCTGGCTTCAATACATGGTCACAAGGCAGAGGGCCCTGGTGCCCAGGAAGCAGAGGATGGAGAGAAACCAGGGCCGCATGCCCAGGGGCTGCTGCTTCTTCCGACCTGGCCCGGCCCGGCGACCCATGCCTCAGTCACTTAACAAAAGCCCTGGCTGGGAGTTCCTGACGTACTTGGGGGACGTCGGAACTACAGCACCTCCTTTCCCACCCCTTGCCCCTGCCACGGAGGCCCAGGTCATGCTGGGCAGCACCAACCCTGGACCTGGCCTGCTGCTTCCCTTCTGTTGGGCCTGATGCCACTTTCCAGAGCCTCCTGTGACCCTCAGAACCGTGTGGACCACCCACATGAGCTCACATTCGCTTCTGTTTTATGTAACAAACATTTGGGACCGTGTCTTTTTCTCATTAAAAACTTCATGACATTTAACAGAAAGAATCATCTAGCAGCTGTTGGATTGATTTTTCATGGTTCTTTTTTTTTTGAGACAGGGTCTCGTTTGTAGTTCAGGCTGGCCCTGAGCTCACTATGTAGCCCAGGAACTCACATCAATCCTCCTGCCTCTGCCTCTCAAGTTCTGGGATTACAGCCGTGAGCCTTATCTATGTCAGCTGTAGAGTCACTAATCATGTCTTCACTGTGGTCGCCATCTCTGTAGTTACTGGAAAGATTATTCCTGATGTGATTTTTTTTTCTTCGGGAGCCTCATTCATTCTGCTGTTACCACTTCAGAGACTCGAGGTGGGTGGCTTTCAACTGATTCCACCTCGCTGTGCTCTGGGTTTGCCTTTGGTGAGATGGCAGTGTGTGTTTGCATCTTGCTTAAGTATATTCTGGGCTGATGCTGGTAAATTGCTGAGGGTAGGTAGTTCTTTTTTTTTTTTTTTTTTTGAGACAGGGTCTCCGTTTGTAGTTCAGGCTGGCCCTGAGCTTGCTATGTAGCCCAGGAAAATCCCGAACTCAGCAATCCTCCTGCCTCTGCCTCCCAAATGCTGGGATGACAGGCGTGAGCACCACACCCGGCTGGGAGCAGGTAGTTTTACTGCTAGCATTTGGAACCTTAGGAAATGACTATTTCTCAGAGATGTCTTCCAGGTGTAGGTCGATTGGGTTGTGGGTCTGTGCCAAGATCCTACCTCTTCAATTTATTGGGGATAAGGAGTTGCTGCCTGTGCGTCCTTGCCTTTCACTCTCCGGCACTGCCCCACAGTCTTGTTCATGACCCTCGGGCAATCTCAGTCTGGGCAGACCCGGAAGAACTACTGATTAGAACCCTTGTCATGTTGGCTAAAATATTATAATTAGCAATAATAATAGCACCAAACACAGCCTAGGAAATGACAGACTGTGGTAACTACTAATTTGCCATCTTTATGCAAGATCTAAAACAAACCAGAAAAATGGGCACGATGAATATGCCCTCAGTAGTGGCAATTTTTCCCTCAGGGGAAAAAATTAAAAAGGGGATAGAGGGAGAGAGAATGAAGAAAGACAAGAAGAAGAGATTAGAAATGAAGTTGAAGAACAAAGGAAGATTATGCAAACTTTGAGAAAAGACAGGAGGGAGATAATGAAGAAATGAAAGCAAAACCAAGAAAACTTGAAACAATATTCACACTAACACAAAAGCAAGAACAGTCAAGAAAAAAAGAAATGTCCTCCTGAAGGCGTGCCTCTGCTGCTACTGACGGACAGAGCCCGGATCCATGCTGATGAACCCTGCAAACCAGCTGTAGAAAGGGGAGTGGATCCTCTCAGCAAGGCCGCACCTTTACCCGCCCTGCCCAGGCTGGCCTCTCGCTGCCAGGCTGGGCCCTGATTTGTTCAGGCCGCAACACACCACGTGCCTCCCCCGGGTCTGAACTCTGCTCCCGGGCCTCCCGCCCGCGTCAACTCGATTCTGCCTCAGGGACACTGGGAGCCGCTAGATGGAGCCTCCAGCAGCAGCTCTGAGTTCCAGGCTCAATCAGCCTTTCTCCAAAGCGGCGACCAGCCAATCGCCCTCTTCTGGAGGGTGTCTGAATGTGAGCAACTCACCAGCCACAGCAGTCGGCTGCGTCCACCGCATTTTCTCTTTGGAGGCCTCTGCGGTAGCCAGCAGTCGCCCCGTGACGGCAGGTTCAAGCCCCTCCTCCCACGCAGGGCGTCAGGGCTCAGGGAGGACGTCCGGCTCGCCTCTTCTTTCCTCTGTGTTGAGGCCTCCCGCTTTGCTCTCCCTGTGGGCTTCGGTTCTCAACTGAGCTCCGTAGCACAGGTTTGTGAACCTAGCTACTCAAGAGGCTGAGGCAGGAAGATCCTAAGTTGAAGGCCAACTTAGCAAGATCCCGTGTCAAAAAAAAAAATTATTATAAAGGACAGAGAGCTGGGAATGATTGCTCATGACTGCAATCCCAGCAGTGGGAGGCTGAGGCAGGAGGACTGCAAGTGTAAGCCCAGTCTTGGCAACTTAGTGACTTAGGAAGATGCTGTCAAAAAGAGGAAAAAGGGCTCAGACTGTGTCGCAGTGCAAAGCCCTTGGGCTCAGTCCCGGGTGCCCCCCAGGCATTTCACTGCTCTCCTCCCTTGGGGGAGGGAGGACACTGTCCTCCAGTGGTGGAAGGGACAGAGGGTGACAGAGGCTCCCTGTGACCCGGAGCCTCGGTGCGGCACCCCCCCCAAGGCCCCGGCTCTGAACCCTTCTGCACTGGCGCTAGTGTAGCCACCGCACGATGCCCCAAGGCTGCTGTTCGGTTCCTTCGGCTGATACTCAGCTTACTAAACACTGTCAACGTCTGTGTGGCACTTGCAAAGGAGGAGTACTAGACTGCCATGAAGAAGGAGAGGCCTGGGCCGGAGGATTAGCTCAGTGGTTCTGGTGCCTGCCTCGCAAGTGCAAGGTTCTGAGTTCGATCTCGGTAGTTACATAGAATGCTGGGCGTGGAGACTCACACCCACCAGCCATCAATACCACACACCACAGTGCTGGGCGTGGTGGCTCACGCCAGCACTCGGGAGGCAGAGGCAGAAGGATTGCTGAGTTCAAGGTTTGCCTGGGCTACATAGTGAGCTCAGGGCCAGCCCGGGCTACAGAGCGAGACCGTTTCAAAAAAAAAAAAAAAAAAAAAAAAGGAGAGGCCTGAGTCATTTGTAGGAAAATGGATGCCATTTATTTCACTTAATACCACCTTGAGGCCATGGTATTAAGTGAAATAAATCAGACGCACAGTTTACATATCACATGTTTTTGTCTTAGACAAGAAACCAAAGTATAAACAGGGTGGAAAACAAAATATAAATACTAGGAAGTGGGGAACTGATGAGAAGGGGATCGGGAGATGGCGGGAGGGTGAGGGGAAGGTGTTGAAA
Source organism: Thryonomys swinderianus (assembly GCA_004025085.1). Classification (NCBI taxonomy): domain Eukaryota; kingdom Metazoa; phylum Chordata; class Mammalia; order Rodentia; family Thryonomyidae; genus Thryonomys; species Thryonomys swinderianus. The sequence goes on from PVIC010012003.1 coordinate 32,021, forward strand.
GAGAATTAAGCTGAATTATGTGCACGGACCAGCCACTCAGGGAGTGGAAACATTATGAACCTCAAACATGGACCGATTTTAAAAGACTATGGAGCCTTCTGTGGGCGGCTTATCACAGGGTTGTGTCATTACGAACGCACCACAGGTGCCATGTGCGGCCCAGACACGTGTCAGACGTTCCGGCCACGTGCACCTCCTGCAGGCCACGCCAGCGCCCTCTGCCGGCAGAGGGGGGCCTTGCCGCCGGAGCTCTGCCTGCCCGCTCAGCCCCTCCGTCGCGTCGCGCGGCCTGCCTGGCAGGGATCACGCGCAGTCCTGCGCTGTGCTCACCCAGGTGTGACACCTGCACCCTAGGGGGTGTCCGCTCCCCCGTGGGTGGCACTGGGTCGTCTTCTGCTTCCTCCCACAGCCCACCTTCCTGCCTCACACCCGGCACTCGGCTGGCATAGTGCCACCATACGGGCCCCTGGACGGCTCCAAATCAAACGACCCTATTGTTATAGGGTCTCCTTGTCCCTGCCCTGAGGTCTGAGAGGGGCGGCCGTGCCTCCCATGAGCCTGGCAGAGGCAGGACTGGCAGGGGAGGAGCTGTGTGTGTGGGGAGAGACGCAGCTCATCAAAACAAGACTTCCCCACCCCTTGTGGGCCGATGCCAGGCTTCCCGCTGGTTTTCTGTCTCCACAGGCCCCACGCTGCCCACACCACCACCTTCCCCGGGACGCTCCCCCAGCCCTGGGTGTCTCCCTGGCATTGGACGACGCCAGGACAGGCCACGTGGGGCTCAACCTTCACCCCAGAGGCCGAGCGCGAGGGCTTGTGGGGACCCAAAGGTCAACCGCCGGGGCCTGACCCTCAGCGCGCGCCCCTCCTCCGCCCACGGAGCTGTGGGTGGCTCCTGCAGGCCATGGCCTCTTCCCCGGACAGCCTAACGTCCCCGCCGGCTGTGAAGGGGCCCCCGGCACGGGTAGTGTCAACTCGGACACGGCTGACTGAGGACTGTGGTTCCGAGGCGGAGCCCCGGCCCGGGTCTGTGCGGGTGGCCGCGGAGGCCGGTGTCCTTGTCCTTGGCGTCGGCCCGCCAGCTCCTCCCGAGCAGTCCTGGATGCGGGAGGCGCAGAGAAGCACGGGACAGTCACAGGAACCACTTGTCCAATCTTTAAATGGAACAATGGGCCGAGCAATTTTCCCAAGAAAGAAGGATTACAGTTGTTAAAATAGTATTTATTTATTTATTTAATTTTTGAGACAGGGTCTCGCTTTGTAGTTCAGGCTGGCCCTGAGCTCACTATGGAGCCCAGGCAAGCCTCAAACTCAGCAATCCTCCTGCCTCTGCCTCCCGAGTGCTGGGATGACAGACTTGAGCCACCAAGCCCGGCATCTGTGGTATGAGGTACTGATTGCCAGTGGATGTGGCCACCACACCCAGTATTGTTGTATGTGGTTACCGGGGATTGAACCAGGGGCCTTGTGCTTGCAAGACAGGCACCAGAACCACTAGGCCAAATCTCAGCCCCAAAATAGTGTTTTATTTTGTGCTCCTCAGAAGCGCTGACGACTGAGGACGGGTCAAGCTTGCCACGGAGGCCTGACGTGCTCTGCTGTGACTCTGTCCCGCCTCTCCTTTTTCAGCGGGGGAGTTCTGGGTTGAACCCAGGTCTTCACACTCAGCTACATCTCCAGCTCCTTTTTATTTTTTATTTTGAGTCAAAGTCTTGCTAAGAGGGAGAGACAGAGAGAGAGAAACAGGAGTTTCTTATTCTCATTTCTTCCTTTTTTTTTTTTAGTTTTTCAGACAGGGTCTCACTTTGTAGTTCAGATTGATCCTGAACTCACTATAGAGCCCAGGCAAGCTGGAACTCAGCAATCTTCCTGCCTCTGCCTCCCAAGTGCTGTGATGACAGGTGTGAGCCACCACACCTGGGTCCATTCATTGTGTTTTGTTTTTCTTTTGGGACACTGTCCCTATATACCCCAGGCTGGCCTTAAACTTGTGATCTTCCTGTCTCAGCTTCCAGTCTAGCTCCAACTCTAGGCATACAAGACCATGAATGCCATGAGAATTTTTTTTCTTGTTTCCTTTTATTCTTGGGAATATTATTTTTTTCTTATTCCTTTTTACATATGGAAGTTTGAGACAGGGTCTCACTATGTGTACTTCAGACTGACCTTGAACTCACTGTTAGCCCAGGCTGGACTCAAACCCAAGGAAATCCTCTCGCCTCAGCCTCCTGAGCGCTGAGGTTACAGGTGTGTACCAGCACACCTGACTCGCATATAACACGTCAGTCTTAACATCTCTATACCTCATATTCGTCTGTAAAATGAGATAATAACAGTCCTGACTCCACTGAGAAATACGTATCACTTAAGAACTGAGCCTGGATCAGGATGTGGCTCAGCGGCACCACACCTGCAAGGTCATGAGTTCGATCCCCGGTACTGCAAAAAGAAAAGCGTTGAGCGTGACAGGTAGGTCTGGTGATTCATGACCGGCATTGCGGCCCTCAGACGCTGGGGCCGGAGTGGCAGCCTGGGCCGCGTGGTGAGGACCTGGCCCTTCAAGAGAAGCAAGGAGAGGAGAAGAACCATCCTCAGAAAAGAGAAGCAGTCCCGTCTTCACGGTCATCACCGTCACCATCGTGATAACTGTCAAAGTTGAAAACTGCAGGTTACGTAACTGAAATTGCAAAACCTGGGTGATTCAGGACAGTGTCATCGGGGGACAGCCCCACCGGCCACCTCTTCAGCTGTCCACAAACCTGATTCTTCCCTGGTTTTGTCTCTGTCTCCCCAGCCCCAGCCCCAGCCCCATCACGGCTCCAGAACAAAATGCCTGTGGCTGCTCCTGCCTCAGCCTCCCGGACCATTGTAGGTGCCCACCCGCAGCCTGCTTTGTGAGCTGACAGGGAGCCCCGCTGGCCGTGTGCCCTCGGGCTCCTGCCAACCTCACAGCGGGCCGCACGCAGTGGAAACAAGCACTCGGACAGCTCTGGCTCCGCCGGTGTGCCTGGCACAGAGGGAAACCCTGGCTGCGGGCCGAACAACAAAGGCACCGGGGTGGCACAGAGGCAGAGGGCGCCCGGCTGCTGTTTGCTGAGTGCCTGCCGTGACTCCGCAGGACAGAGGGAAGGAAGCAGCGGGGGGAACGCGACGGCTGCTCTGCACAGAGGCCTCTCACAGACGGCTGCGGAAGGGCCTCGTCCCAAACGCCCCCCGAGAAGATTTCATGGCCAGGCCGACGGCACACGCCTGTGCTCCTGGCGCTTGGGAGGCTGAGGCAAGAGGATCGCTGTGAATTCAGGGTCTACACAGTGAGTTCAAGGTCAGCCTCGACTACATAGCAAGCTGTCTCAAAAAATCAAATGACAAGGTCAGAGATTTAGCTCAGTGGTTCTGGCATCTGCCTAGCAAGCACAAGGTCCCTGGTTCGATCCCTGGCAACCAAATACAACAATACCGGGCGTGGTGACTCATGCCTGTCATCCCAGCACTCAGGAGGCAGAGGCAGGAGGATTGTTGCGTTTGAGGCTTGCCTAGGCTGCCTAGTGAGCTCAGGGCCAGCCTGAACTCCAAAATGAGACCATGTCTCAAAAAAAAAAAAATCACAGGCAAAGCAGGACCCATACATAGAAAATGCACAAATAAAAGCCAACGCGAATCTGACCAGCCGAAGAAGCTAATAGCACATGCTTTAAGGGCATGGACTTTTCCTAGTCCCCTCTCTGCCCGGCTCCGTCCTTTTGTAGACACTACTTCCATTCTCCTCCCAGGCTCCTTTGTTGCTGCCCTGACACCCCCTTGGAGGGGAAGGTTCTCCCCAGGAAGCAAATAGATGAGGTTCCTTCTCAGGTTCGGAGGGAATAATATTGTCAATATGCTGTAGCACGCGCACACACACACACAATCAGTTTGCCCCTCTGGACCTCAAAACCCCTCCAGCTACTCCATCCCCACAACTGCCGCTCTGCTGTGGCTTCAGGGCACCAGGCAAACCCCAGGGTACAGGATTGAGGCAACAGATACACCCCCAGCACATGCCCCCACACAGGGGAGGCCTGTGTAGGAAGGACCTTGTTTCTTGGTTTCTTTTTTTTTTTTTTGAGACAGGGTCTTGCTTTGTAGTTCAGGCTGGCCCTGAGCTCACTATGGTGCCCAGGCAAGCCTCGAACTCAGCAATCCTCCTGCCTCTGCCTCCCGAGTGCTGGGATGACAGGCGTGAGCCACCACGCCCGGCACTGTAGTATGTGGTATTGATTGCTGGTGGGTGTGAGTCTCCAGGCCCAGCATTGTATGTGGTTATCGGGGATCGAACTCAGGACCTTGTGCTTGCAAGGCAGGCACCGGAACCACTGAGCTAACCCTCCAGCCCTGTTTGTTGGTTTCTTTAGAGATAGGGCCAAAGCAGGCCCCGGCCTGGGTGATGGTACCCTCCGGCTGGCTGGGCAGCACAGGCCAGCCCTGGGTCCCACGTGGCCCACCTCCTGTGCCATCCACAGCTCCTGCTGGTACAAGTTTTTAAGGCCCGAAAGCGGCTTTGAGGCCCAGAGCAGCAAATCAATTTTTCTCTTTTTAGTCCTGGCTTATGACTTGACAATATTGTTCTCTCAAGACCTGAAAAGGTGCCTCATCTGTTTGCTTTCAGTCTGTTCTAGATACCAGCAACCACATACAACACCTGGTTTTATTTCACTTTTAAATTTAAAAAAATTCGTTTGAGGGCCAGAGATTTAGCACAGTGGTTTTGGCGCCTGCCTCGCGAGCACAAGGTCCTGAGTTCAATCCCGGTCACCACATACAATACCGGGCGTGGTGACTCGCACCCACCAGCAATCAGTACCACATACCGCAGTGCGGGGCGTGGTGGCTCACACCTGTCATCCCAGCACTCAGGAGGCAGAGACAGGAGGATTGCTGAGTTTGGGTCTTGCCTGGGCTACATAGTGAGCTCAGGGCCAGCCTGAACTACAAAGTAAGACCCTGTCTCCAAAAAAAAAAAAAATTTTGTTTTGGAGACAGGGTCTTGCTATGTAGCCCAGGCTGGCCTTGAACTCATGGCAATCCTGCCTCAGCCTCCCAAGAGCTGGAACTGCAGACTTGAGCAACCACTGACCTACATCTGCTGCCCAGTCATGGCTTCCCAGGGACAGCAGGACATCAGAGTCCAGGCAGCCGCCGGAGTAGTGAAGTCTGTACACCCCTGGGGCTGGTCCTGGTCACCCAACGCCATGTGGCTGGTTGCTGTGGTGACTGCCAGGCTCCCAAAGCCCCAGACTGTTGCCTTCTCTGCCGCAAACAGCATCTGGGCCTGGTGACGTCGGCCTCAGTCTCTATGGTCACACTGCTTGGACTTCCTGTCCTCCAGCGATCTCAGTCCCTTTCCCTGCACATCGGCTTCTCCTGTGGCCTCTGAGGATGGTGAGTTTTGGCCCAGTCTGGGCAATTTTGTGACTTAGCAAGATCTCAAAATAAAACAACTCCACGAACATCACCCAGAGCAAGAAGCCCAGGAACAGGCCCCTGTCCCAGGCCGTCCAGGCTCCGGCTCGATCCTGCCCCCTCGGGCCTGCTCAGGCTTCCACGTCACCTCCTGCTGTCACCGTGCCCCGCTGTTCCCGGGCCGCCCGCCGTCGGGCACCCACGTCCTCCCCGCATGGAGGCGGCCGTTGAGAGGACAAGCCCAGAGCCACGGCACAACCGAGACGGACCGTGGCTTCCGAGCCTCCCCAGAGCAGCGGCTCCGCCCCATCCCTCGCAGGATAAAGTGCCACGGAGCACAAAGGACATTCTTTGCATAGCAGAAACTCTCCCGCAGCAGTGGGCAGCAGCCCTGCGTGCCAGGCGTCCCGCCGCGGGAGCAGCTTTGCTCTGCGGAACGCGGTGTGCCGGCCCCACGGGTTCTCTGCGCCCGCCGGCTCCGCGTCCGCCTGCTCGTCTGCGAGTCCTAATCCCGGGGCTTGGTGACCTGCCATGCGCGTGGAGGTGGCCGTGCCTGCTGAGGTCCTTCCTTGCGGACAGGGGCCCCAGCCACCACGACCACGGAAAGTCCCCTCCTAACTCAGCAGCCACTTGGGCACAAACAGAAGAGGGTCTGGGCTGGGTCCGCCCAGGCAGGGACAGGTCCTGGGGCTGCCCGGGCACACAGCCTCCTCCCACCCCTTCCTCCTGCTCTCCAAGAGCGCTTTCCACTGGGCTCACTTAGTCCCCGCCTGTCTCCCGGGCTGGAAAGTAAGGGTGAAACGGGGCCCCAACCCCGCGGCTCCAGGGCAGGGCCTGGTGGCTCACGCTGGTCATCCCGGCACCCAGGAGGCTGAGGCAGGGGGATGGCAAGTTCCAGCCCAGCCTAGGCAATTTAGCAACTTAGCAAGATCCTGTCTCAGAATAAAAAGTAAATTTTAAGAGGGCTGGAGGTTTAATTTAGTGCAAAAGCCCTGGGCTAAATCCCTAGTGCTCTACAGCAAAACCCCCAGCTATGTAAACAGCTAGTCCAGTCGCCACCTTTTCAGGTCTGAAATGTCGTCGTCCTCATCTCCTGCTGTAAGAGGACAGGGGCCTCAGCTGTGTCAGTGCTCCGTGGACACCAGGAAGCTGAGGACCAAGTGGCACCTCGAATCTGAACAGGAGCACAGGCTGGGGTGGCGGAGAGGGCACAGGGCCACGCTTCAGTCCCCAGGACGGGGCAGCCCGTGTCCTACAATGAGTCACGGAGCCGCGTCCGGTCCCAGGCGACTCCATTACCAAACAGCGGTTTCTGCGCCTGCGCTCTTGGCCGGAGGCGGCACAGCCTGCAGTGCGCTGGGCCAACGTGTAAGCGCCCGTCGTCGGCCTCGCCAAACTCGCCAAAAAGCCCCAGCTGCACTGCACCATCATGAGGCCCGGGGTAAACCGGCCCACTGAGCCATCAGAAATCACCAGCTGTACATGCCTCGGGCTCCGGCCTGGGGCAAAGGACCCCTGGCGGACGGCTCAGTCTCACCACAGGAAACCCAGCCTGCGGCCCCTCGACACCTGGGCGGGCACAGGATGCGGCCCTTCACCTGGACCGTGGGCAGGGAGGGCATGACCCCGGGCACACAGCACAGGTGTGCACGCCGGCCTGTCACCGCCTCAGGCCACAAGGCGCCTGTCGTGAGACCACGGGCCAGGAGGGGCTGTGGCTCTGCCGGTCCGGCGTCTCCCTCAGGACCGCGTGTGGACCGCGTGGGCTTCGCTCCCGTCCTGTGCCAGGACCAGCCCCTCCCCCTCCCGCCAGCTAGGCCAGGTCTGCAGTCACCCCTGGGCCACCTGTGGGGAACCCGCGTCTCTGGGCCTCTGCGCCTCCAGCTTCAGCTCTGCCTCCTCACGACCCCTCTGGCCCACAGGTTCCTGCGGGAGAAGAGACGTGCGGCCCGCGCGTGGCCGGCACTTACGCCGAGTAACACAGGTGCCCGCTCCTCCCCGGCCAGCGACCTCGGCAGGTCACTCAGGAGGCCGCTGCCGCGGGTGCAGCCCACGGCTCCCGCGTTAGCCAGGGATTCCCAGCGCTGGCAAAACACCAGTGTGGCTCTGTCTCCGGCCACAGCTGAACGTGCCAGGGTGCTGCTCTGCCCACCATCCCGCTGCCTCCGGCTCGGGCCTCTGCCCCCCGGCCTCCGTGCCAGGGTCTCCAGCCGGGGGTGGCTGCTTTTCTGCCCCAGGGCTCCTCCAGCCGTGTGCGTGATCCTGCCTGTCCGCACTGGGTCCCAGAGAGCAGGGCACGCTGGAGGCGCAGTCCCGCCCACTCGCAGTCACCCCCTCAGCCCAGGGCCTGGCACGCAGTACGAAGAAGGCTGGCATAGGAATCATCTAGAAGTGGGGAGCCGGCGTGGGGTAGGAAAGGCGGGGTTGAAGCTGCCCCTTGGCAGCTGCAGACTGAAAGAAGTTGAGAAAGCACTGATCTTGGTTGCTTAGCAGCCAACCCACGGTGGGGGTGGGGGTGGGGGTGGGGGTGGGTCAAAGCTCAAGGCCAGGTCCCTGTGGATGCCCAGTGACGCCTGGGACCCGCGCTGGGTCACTGCTGGGAACCCATCCTGCTGGGTCCGACATGGGTCCAGGGCCCCAGAGAAGCCGGGACCACGGCGACATCACTGTGCTGGGGCTGGGCACCCTGCAACCACCCCGGGCAGTGCTGGCCCCGAGGCTCTGCCTCTGGCTCTCAGCTTCCTGCCCCACTTGGAGGCTGTCCACCGGCCCACCCTGTGCTGTCTGGCCTGCTCCCGTTCTTCCGGAAAGTTCTCTTCAGGCAGGGGTGGCTGGAGTTGTTTTCCGAGCTGTGACTTTGGGTACCACCCTCGGGCACCATCCGCTTCGCCTGCCCTTTCCGGGCAGCACCAGGCGTTGGTGGTGGCCCCAGAGCACCATTACCAGGGACGAGGCGAGGCGTGCCCAC
>PVIC010012004.1:0-40468 GCA_004025085.1 Thryonomys swinderianus
TAATAATACTATCTTTCCATCTATGAACCCAGGATGTCTTTTCACTTATTTAGGTTTTCTGTTTATTTTATCAATCACTTATAATTTTCTGTGTATATATCCTTCATTTCTTTTGGAAATTATTCCCATCTGTTTTACTCTTTAATGGTAGTTTGCTTTCTGTATACAAATACAAGTGATGTTTATATTCAACTATATCCTACATCCTCAGTGAACCCCTTTATTAGATCAAATAAAATTTTTATTTTATTATTTTAAATTTAAATTTTATATTTTGGAAAATCATATCCTTTCCAAATATAAATAATGTGAAGTATCTCTTTTGAATATTTTTATTTCAATTTTTGACAGTTTCCGTAATTAGAACCTGCAGTACCATATTGAATAGGAGCGTCAGGATCACAGATGCTTGTCTTTCTCCTGATCTTAAGAAAAAAGCTCCACCGTTTTACCATTAAGTATGATATTAGCAGTCCTGAATTTTTACATTGGATGGGGCTCTACAAATTATGTAGCTGGTCTTACCTCATACAAAAAAAGAATACAGCTGAGGTGAATATCCAAAGATAGGCAGGAATTCTCTAGCAGGTGAGGAGGAGGAGCAAGAACAAGAGCACAGTATATTCTGAACCTCAAAGTAGCTGACATGTGGAGCATGTGAGATGAGAAGGATTCAAGGCAGGAAGGCTGGACCGTGGCTTGATTGATGGCTTCTTATCAAGGAGTTTTGATTTTCCTCTGGAACCTCTTAAGCCTAGAACACTATTATATTTGACGTGCCATGGCCAAGGATAAGATGAAGAGAAATTAGACTAAAAATGAAACCAAGAAGAGAGATTCCTGGATTCCTATAATATTTGAGACAATGAATCAAAGTATTGTGCATTCAAAAATGTTGTTTTCTTTCATTATTTTTTAAATGGAAAACCTTTAACAATAAAAAACATATTTTGAACATCGAGATTTCAAAGCCATACTAGAAAAGTTTGTGGAAAATATATTGATGTTACTCAGGAGAATTGAGATAAATGATTTTTTAATAGTAAAGCAAAATGGATCTAATTATTTAATTCAGTAGTTGGCATGAGGAATTCTGGGATATTCTGCATTTGTCTGCCTAGAATGCCATCCATGTTTGTTATTATTCACACCTTAGCAAAATTACAAGGTAACCCCCTTTTCTCCTTTCCTTCTTTCTTTCTTCCTCTTTTCTTCTTCTCTACTTACTTTCCTCCTTTCTTTTTTCCTTTTCTACAATCAGTTAACTAATTAATTTATTGATTCCTCAGTGTTAATTTTGGACCCAAGAAGGTGAAGTAGTGTATAAGAGATACCCTGGCATGTCAGGCTCATAGGTTCACAGCTGTCTAAAGTAAAGCCAAGGTAGCCATATCTCAGAACAGCATGGCTCTCACACCTGAGAGTTCTTAGCACAGCCATCTACAGAGAAGTCATCACTGGGGCCGAGTAAGAGATGTACAGCCTCCTACATGTCCGTGGTAGTGTTTAATGAATAGTGCTTTTGTGTGCTAGTTCAGGTTGGAAATACTGGCGTTAGAATGGGTGATTAAGTTTATAAAAACAGTAAAAGGAAGCAAAGAACCGAATGAGATAAATCCCTGGAGTCAGGTGAGCCACAGTCATTCACTGCTTGGTCACATATGGCTATAAGTTGCTATTCAATTCCCTGGATTCACAAAGAAAGTGATGGGCCACTGGAGAGACAACACCACTGTCTGCCTGCAAATTATATAATACTAAATCCCTGTCATTAAACAAATGATTCTAACCCTTCTTTTTTTCATTGCTTTTATTGGATTTCAAAGTTCAGTACACATTCAAATTATTCAATTTTGATATCATTTTTACAATCAAATGTCCTACTTTTGAAATGGAAAGCTCAGTTGGCCATGTTCCCTGTTAAGTTTAAGAAGCTTTTATCATTTAAATAAATTAAACCTTCTAGCATGGGTTCTGCAGAACATAATGAAGCACAGAGAAGAAAAGCTTAAATGAAATAAACCTCTTTGCTGATAGAAACAGGACAGGCTGTTATGCATGCTCCCAATAAATGTGTGGCTGGAACCATAGCCTAATTCTTTGTTTTTCTTTTAAAATTTTGTCCTTAATTTTTGTGGTGTTCAACAGTGATGCTGTTTGTCAGTGGGTAGAACGACCGATGTACAGCACAAGGACAAGGGGCCTAACCAATTAGTAGTTTGGAAACAATATTAGATAGACTTATAGTTTTCTTTTCTCTTTTCCCATAGTTTAATTCATAAAGTTTAACTTGATCTCAGATTCTTTAACATTTTAAAAAATTAATGTTTCTGTAGGTCTTTTTTAAAAGTTTGTTTTCTAGAGAAAAGTCAGCATTTCCATGTCATAGAAACTAATCTGTGTGGTTTGTGTCATAAATTAGCAGAAAAGTTATATTGCCTATAAAAAATTGAAATGGATTATCAAAAATCTTACTCCTTTTGAGTTCTTTTAATGGCCAAAAAGTATCATGCAGAATTTTTTATCTGACCAAAAAAGCACCATTTCCGAGCTCTGGCTGAATAAACTTTAGCATCTTTCCATTATGTCATTAAGTCAAGGCATTTTATTGTTGCCATGATACAGGTAAAGGCAGAAAGCACTTCTTAAAAGGAAACATTCAGCAGAATTAATTTGTGAATGCTGGAAAGGTAATATAGGATAATTACCATAGAAATGTAGTTTCATGTGTTTTTAAAATGCAGTGTTGTTCCAAGTCGGAGTGCAGGCTCATAAAATTATCTTCAAAACTAAGAGATTTCATAACGAGGATGTATTGCACATAGTATTTTTGAAATACAGTGAATTACTTAAATTGCGCATCCTTGGGATTTTATTTTCTTAGTTGTTAGACAATGTATTCTTTGAATTTAAAACAAAAAGCTTCCGTACTTTACCTATAACATATGGATCAGTTGTTGGTTACTTTTATAGGTTAGTTTTAAAATATGCCAAATAGGATAAATATCACCTCTTCATTTTTGGGTGATTTTTCATCTTTGTGCCTACAGTCTCTTACCTTACATTAGAAAATGTGGTATTATTGTAAGCCATAATTAAGTACCTAATGCATGTTTTTGTATCCTTAAAGTGAAATTGAAGAAAGGATCTGATGAAAGGTTTTTCAAAAACTGATCTGTGCTCGCTGGGTGTGGTGCCACGTGCCTATGACCCTGGCCTGTGGGAGGCCGAGGGGAGGAGTATCACAAGTACAGGCCCAGAATGGGTACCTTGGTGATTTAGCAAGACTTCATCTCAAAAATTAAAAGTAGAAAAGTCTGGCTTTGTAGATTGGTGTGAAGGGCCTAAATTCAATCCCCAGTAACTGCCCCCCCCCCAAAAAAAGTCAAAGCTGACTTGTGACTCAAATCTTGAACTAAATTCTATTCAGCACACACTTGCTAACTATCTGCTTGCCCGGCCAGTGGGTCATTGGACCTTGTGCTGCCAGTGGACTTTGTTCTGGGAATACAAGAAGGTACCTAGGGTAGTACATATTTCCTATAAAAAACAGTAGAGGACAGGGTCATCAATAATAAAAATATAGACATCACTGATTCATTGTTTAGTGGGTAGAAAATAGTAAGGAAACAAGAAAGCATGCATTACTTGTAGTACTTTTCATTCATAACGTTCATGTTCTTTCCATGGAAGGATTGCTATGTTACAAAGTAACTAAATTACTGAATAGCATTTGTTTATTGGAGAATTTGTGGCAGGAACTGTTGAGACTAGAGCATAAACATTAACAAAACAGACAAGAATCCCTGTTTTCCTAAACAAATGAAAGAATTTAGGTACGAGCAGGACCAAGGATGGGAAATTACATTCTTTGACCTCTCAGACCTCTCTTTTCATGAATGCAACACATTAAACATATGTAGAAGGAAGTAAAGGAAAAGGTAAGACTGCCTTGAAGAGGACCAGAAACAAACAAAATGGCGGCATGTATTTTGCTGGAAGATGTGAGTTGAAATCTACTGGTTCTGCTTGAGAGTGAGGAGGGTCTGGACAGTGCTTCTCACAGAGGTCTCTCCAGGGCTCCGTTGAGACTCCTATTTACCCAGCAAGCACAGAGATTCCACCTGGTTCAACTCATTTCTTCCAGGCCAGTGTTCTGTGATGAGTCACCTGCTGGGGGGAGTGCTGCACGGCCACCTGCTGACCCATGTCAGAGCCAGGAGGAAGCATTACACTTACCTTGTGATGGCTAAGACTGTTTCAAATCCAAACCTTGGCTTTTCATTCCAGGTACTTGCTAACTGGACATGAGACAAACCATTTGAACTTTCTGTGCCTCTCCTTGGCCCTGTGACAATAATAAGATGTGTCACTTCCGGTAGTTCTAAGTTAAAGGAGAAAACATATGTGTGAGACCAGCCACTTTGTCACATAGAAACTTTTCATAACTATTTCTCACCAAGTCATTTCCATTAAAAGTCAAAAATAATAAGAATGAATTTAATCTAATTCATAAGGCTCCATCCAATCTAAGTTGTTTCTAAGTTCACTTTTAGTTTGAAAACCTGGTTGTGGTTGATCTAATCAGTGTTACTGTTTTCATCTGACTCAGACTCCACGCATGCCTCATGTAGGTAATTTCCCTGTAGCCCTGTCTTTCTCTTTGCTTCCCTCCCTGTGGAGAAGCTTCTGCTTTTCCTAGGCCCAGGGTTGTCGTGGGCCTGCTGCTAAGGAGAGGAAAGGGCTGGTTCTGCAGTGCCCAGCTCTTGTGAGTGAGCTCTAGAAAGCTTGTGGTCGCTCTCAGGGCATTGGCATTGCCCAACTGCTAGTGGCCAATTTTATGGTTTGAAGATCCCTGACCGCAGATGTCCTAAGTGTGTAATAGCTTTTCCTGCCTCATGGAGCATATTTACCTTATCTGGCCTCTGCAGGGTGGAAATGGCCACATACTGTGGATTTCTAAGACCATGGAGATCCTAGCCAAAGCCCATGAAGGCTACAGGAAGTGAAAAGAAAGGCTGAGAAGAGAGACCTGTACCCTCTGTAGAGGGCATTTATTTTAAAGCCTGGATTGCTGGGTCCAGAGAGAAACATGTTGTTTCTGCTGCTCTGCAGACTCCACATGGCCAGTGAGGGCTGGTCTTGTTCCACAATCCCAGAACATCAAGGTAGTGATATTTATCATCTCCTGAATCCCTGTCCCCTGCTGTGAGGAGGCAGAGGGAAAGAAGCCACAGGCAACATTTAGGATCCCTCATCTAATGTCTCAAACTCCAATTTTGCTTTTTCCCCCAGTACTCTTAATTTTCTTGGTAACACATATGCTAATCCAACTCTGCCTTGTCCCCTGATGCAGAATCGGGTTTTAGCCCTGTGCCAAGACTTCCTTTGTAGGAGAAATTCTTATATATAGAGTCTGTTCTCAGATTAATCTTAGCATTACAACACCTTTGTTTGTTCTTGGCTGGAGAGAAAAGGTGGATATTAGTTGCTCAAGGGAGATGGGAACATTTTTTCATGATATTTCATAGGCATATTACAATATTAAATCAGTAAACACCCTAAACAATTATAACCAATTCTTATCAATTATATTGTAAACTCTAAAGACTAGACTCTGACCTTCTTTTTTTTTTTTTTTTTTTTTTTTTTGAGACAGCGTCTCACTTTGTAGTCCAGGCGGGCCCCAAGCTCACTATGCAGCCCAGGCAAGCCTCAAACTCAACAATCCTGCTGTCTCTGCCTCCCGAGTGCTGGGATTACAGGCGTGAGCCACCACGCCCGGCTGACCTTCTTAGTTATTACGGTTACCACATCTTTCGTTTATTTCCGTCAGTTGAGGGCGCTATGAGGCAGTGCAGGTGGACGTTACAGAGATAGTAATATTCTTGTGCCCTAATGACTGCCAGGATCGCCAAGTTTAGCAAAGATGCCGCTTAAAATTAAACCTCAGATAAACAACGAATAGTTTTTTTTTTTTTTGCTTTTTTTTTTGAGACAGGGTCTCGCTTTGTAGGTCAGGCTGGCCCTGAGCTCACTATGGTGCCCAGGCAAACGAATAGTTTTTTTAAAGATCTGAATGTGTTCACGTCCAATATGTATTCTTAGTAGATTTCAAATATTACATGGATAGTCTTCATCTAATTTGACTTTCCTGTATATCAAGCCCCTGCTCTCCTCCACTGACAGTGTGGAATGAATGCCTTTTTTCCACATGCAAAGGGTGTTCTCAGTTATCACATTACACTGAGAATCTGTCTGTCCGTGGCTAAACTCTATACTATTTAAAAATATGTATTTTTAAAAAATGTTTGGAGTGAGTTGGATGGAGAGATGGACAGTCATTTACATTAAGACCCTCTTGCATCTGCAAAGAACTAAAAGTGAGCACCTTTGCCCTTACAGGGATGGGGGATGAAACAGGAAAATAGTGTTTATGTTCCCATGTTTTAGTCTGTTTGATGTCGAAGAGTGTTAATATCTTGAAGGTTTAGTCCACATTTATTTACTAGGGTCTGGGATTTAGCTCAGTGGCTTTAAGGGATAAATATGTCAGCCCTTTCAAGCATTTCTACTCTTGGAGCTTTGATGTCAGACTTGGAGATTAATATTACATTCTGTAAAGAGATCCAATCTCACGTGATGTTGGAGAGAACATAATGTAGGCCTTTATGTACAGCTGTCGAGTTTACAGATTACTCATTTGAAGACACAGTTACTATCATTTGATAAGTGCTATCATTTGAATTTAATGCATTAGCCTCAATTTAGGAAATGTTGTCTGATTTAGGATTATTACTTCCTTGACGTTTCTGTTAACAGTGAACCTCTGTGTTGGTTACTTGTCTCTTGCTGAGACCACATACCTGACACCCAAAGTTGGAGGGGGAGGGGTTTATTTGGCTCACAGCTCATAGCAGTTTCAGTCTATAATCAGCTGGCCCCAAGACAGGGATGGCAAATAGGTCTCACAGAGGACAAACAATATGACACACACAAGGGAGGACGCGTAAGAGGAAGCTCTCACCAAGTCTTTCTGGCCCTCTTTTCCCATCCAGACGACCAGTGCAGTACCACTGTGCTGTACTTCTCACTCGCCTGCAGTGGTTTAGTAATCACATGCCTTTAATCCCAGAATCACACATTCTAGATTCTCCCCTCTCTGATCCAGTGAGGCTCTGAGAGCATCCAAAACCATAATACCATCATGAGTATTGGCGTCTGGTATAAAGTCAGTGGTTATTTGTCCCTCCTGGACACTGTGGAGGCTTTGGAAGGTGTTCTGAGTAGATGCTGTTTTATGAGTGTTCAAGGAAAGGGAGCGAACATATTTTTTAATTGGGTTTATTGGTGCATTTTAAGTGTACATTGTTTTCACATTCCTCACTGAGAATTTGTACCTGTACATGACGTATCTGATTATTTTTTCCCATTTCCCTGCCCTCCAGCCCCCTCCCCATGGAGCTAATCTATTTTGAGTCTCTGTTATACATAAGGGCCGTAAGTTTCACATGAGTCCTGCCCTAAGCACCAGCTTGGAGAGAGTGCTAGGGTGAGTCATTTTGCCTGCGCCATATAGTGGTCTGATTCGGAAAGTGCTTTATCTAATAGCACTCCATTTCTGATCTTCCTGACAGCTTTCAGCTGTGGTTTCTTTGTCTCTAAGGAATCAGCAAAGTCTTCTGCTTCCAAAATTTACCTCAATGAAAATATAGCTGGTAATTTCTCTAATAGCCAATAATTTTAATTTTTTGATACAGTTATCTTAAGTGTTTCCCAATACTTAAAAAAATTCCCATTCATTAAAGGCAAGTTTATTTATTTTGGGACATCCATCCAAGCTTGCATGTACTATACGCTTCATTTACACTTAATGGACCATCTTGGAATTTGAAGAGTCTAACCTCCAATTTTTTTTTGTTTCAGCATTTTAGTGATGACAGTTTTCTGAAACAATTTGTTTAGTTAATAGATACCAGTTGGAAATGAAGTCTGGCTTTGCCTTCCAAAAGCTTCTAGTCACAGATCCTAAATATGCCTCTGTGGAAACATAAACAACTTAATACCCCCTGTGAAACCATATGTTATGTTGGTACATTGTCTGAATGCTTAGTAATTTTGACTTGTGGAACTTTCACCATCTGACCCTTAGCAGATGATATTGAAATGTTTTGAATCATAGTTATATGGATAGATATAAAAGAGCTAACAGATAAATAGGAATGTGTCACAGAAAAACTTAAAGAATGTATGTATGTATGTATGTATGTATGTATGTATGTATGTATGTATGTGTATTAGAAGTGAAGCACTTCTGTTCACTTTTCTCAACCCCATTCCCCTTATGATAGGGAGGTAGGGAGGGACTGGAACCACCGCGCTAAGTCCCCAGCCCTCTGTGAGACGTAAGGAAACCGAGTTAAGTAAGTAGCCGATGTTCACACGTTGGGTTTTAAATACACTGGATCTGACGTGGGGATCTTTTTTCTTTCCGAAAGGATCCTCTTGTACATCCAAGGGTTTCCTGTGTAGATCAGAGCGCATCCAACACACGCCGATTTCCCGCATGTGTAACCACAGTCTGACTCCTCCCTTCCAGATCATCTTCAGGAAGATCAGCGACGTGAAGAAGGAGGAGGAGGAGCGCCTCCGGCAGAAGAGCGAGGTGACCCTCAGCATCCCCGTGGACCACCCAGTCAGAAAGCTGTTCCAAAAGTTCAAGCAGCAGAAGGAGCTGCGGAACCAGGGCTCGGCGCAGAGTGACCCTGACAGGAGCCAGCTGCAGGCCGAGAGCCGCTCCTTCCAGAACGGAGGCTCCATCACCGGCACCAGTGTGGTGACCGTGTCGCAGATCACCCCGATCCAGACGTCCCTGGCCTACGTGAAGACCGGCGAGGCTCTCAAGCAGAACAACCGCAATGCCCTGGAGCTCAAGCCCAGCGGCGGCCCGGACCAGAAGAGTCTCAAAGTCAGCAGCCCCGTCAGAATGAAAAACGGAAACGGGAAGGGCTGGCTGCGGCTCAAGAACAACGTGGGAGCCCAGGAGGAGAAGAAAGGGGACTGGAACAACGTCACCAAAGCCGAGTCCCTGGGGCTCCTGTCGGATGACCCCAAGGGCAGCGACTCGGAGAGCAGCGTGACCAAAAACCCGCTGAGGAAAACAGATTCTTGTGACAGTGGAATTACAAAAAGTGACCTTCGTTTGGACAAGGCTGGCGAGGCCCGAAGCCCCCTGGAGCACAGTCCCGTGCAGGCCGAAGCCAAGCACCCCTTCTACCCCATCCCTGAGCAGGCCTTACAGACGACGCTGCAGGAGGTCAAACACGAACTCAAGGAGGACATCCAGCTGCTCAGCTGCCGGATGACAGCCCTCGAAAAGCAGGTGGCGGAAATTTTGAAAATACTGTCCGAAAAAAGCGCACCCCAGACCTCTTCTCCCACATCGCAGATGCCAGCCCAAGTACCTCCCCCAGTTCCATGTCAGGATATTTTTAGTGTTTCAAGGCCTGAGTCCCCTGAATCTGATAAAGATGAAATCCACTTTTAATATATATATACACACACACACACACACACATATATATTTGTTAATATATTTAAAACAGTATATACATCTATATACATATATGTGTATATACAGTATATACATATATATTTTCACTTGCTTTCAATATGATGAATACAACATGGATTTTGATATGTACATACCGCATGTCCAGCTGGATTCTGGCCTGCCAAAGAAGATGATTATTAAAAACATAGATAGTGCTTGTATATTATGCAGTTGACTGCATGCACACTTTACATTTATTTATAATCGCTATTGTATAATAAGAAAGTATGATTTTTGTTACTAAGGCAATGTTATATTTGAAGAATCAGGGTCCAATCTGCCAATGTGGCCGTGATGAATTTGATCTCAGGCTAAGTGTATCAACCTGTCATTTCTTCACTCTCTGTTAAGTTGAAATTATAGATTAACACCAAGGAAGAATTCAACTTTAAGCTGTTAGTACCATTTTCTGATCTCTTTCCATAGGACCTTTTTCTGTAACTTAGCGTTAGGTTATCTCCCCTCCAGGCGATGTTTGCTCCATGTAAGCGACCGTTTTCTTGCCTATGTCAGACAGCAGTGTGGGTATTGAGAACTTCCTGCTATGGATTGTGTGCATGAATTGCATTTTCACTCGACTCTGCCTCTCCTTTTTTGACATTGTATTTAGATAGTAACCCTTAGTTCTCAGATAAGGAAATCCCCGCTCCTCCTGTCTTGGAGAATAGCTGTCATCTTGTCAGCTCACACTATTGACACCATAAATATTCAACTCTTAATATAGTGTATAGTATTATAGAAGTATTGCACCACAGGATATAAGGGCCTTTCACCAGTTCATGTTAGAGATGCCAATTTTCTAAAGGAGATGAATGTTCTACATTTGTGTTTCCAAAACTTGTTCAAGGGTGAATTGAAAGGCTCTTAGCAAAGAAACATATGCAAAAATATTTAAATTATCATATCAAGATTTTAACTGTTATAATACAGGATTTTTAAAAAGAATGTAAACAGATAGGTATGTTTTGTAGCATATCTGTGATTTATAAAGAGTGAAAAGGCAGGCACAGTATTTTGACACATGATACTCATTGTTCTTAGGGATAACACATAAAACATAACCAACCACCAACCAAAAAGAAGTAGGTATTTCTCGACTCAGATAATTACTTTTATGTAATTACTTTTATTCTGGCTACAATTTTCTAAAGCTTATTTTGCACAGAGTTCTACAGTTGAACTGCTGAATTGGTACAATAGGCTACCATGGCTCAGGCAGACCCACTTATGAAAGGGTGAGTCAAGACAAAGTTGTTTCAGAGTCTTTTGGGTTACAGATCCTCTTCTTAGAAAGTGCCTATTATCACCTAAGAGAGCAGTTGCAAAGAATTGTGTTTTCTACAGCTAGTCCCTTCAATCCTATGTATGCAGGGCGAAATACAGTCACTTCTAAAGATGCAGATAGAACTGACTGAAGTGCACTCTGTGGCATGGTTCAGATAGGCATATTTTTCAAATGGTGCATCAGTGACCTCAAATAGTGGAGGTGGGGGAGTCAGTGTTTGGATCAAGCTGAAATTTGTATATTATGGGACGGTCTGAGCATACACATTACCATGCAAAATAAGATGGCAAAACAGCAAAATCAAATGAAATGTTTTGGTCAGCTTTTCTGTCTTTCAGTATCTCCAGCCAAGCTTGCCCACGTGGAAAGTTGAGTTATAATCCACCTGGAGAAGTACAAAATGGTACTTTATTCTGTTTCAGAATGTCTGTTTGGACTTGCCCCCTTGCCTAGAAGATGTGCCTTTCTAGGAGTCTAAGAACATTCTATGTCCTGTGGGTTCCAGTTTTTCCTCTGTGCACACGAGGCTTCCCTTACCCATGGTGGAACTTTCCAGGAAACCATGTGGCCATGTTGTGCTATAATATCTACCTATCACAGATGGGAGAAAGTTGAATAATTATGGCCTATAAAGTCCTTACGGAAATCAGTGTAGAAACTGGAGGATATTTTTGTTTCATAGCCAGGATGGTACCTTTATTCTTGACTTTTGTTGAATTTCCAGGCATTTTCCTGTTTAAGTTGAGTTTGGGTAAGATTTTGAAAGGGGAAGGAGTGGTAAAACCATAATCTGAGTATAGAAATTGTTAAGTTAATCAAGTACTTCAAAACCAACCGTGCAAAGCAGTATGAGAATGACTGAAGCAGTAGGCTGGTTTGAGGTGCAGCCCTCACCTTTGCATAAGAGCTGTGCAAATGCTAGCTGCGTTCTGAGCCATACCTGGTTGGTTAGCCTGTCACAAGAGCTGTGCTGTGCTCTCTGCCTGAACAGATGTTCAGATTGGTAGTAAGAAGCACAATGGCTTTGAACTGTGCTGCTGTCAAGAGGGCAGGAAGAGCTAATTGTTTATTATGATGCAGTTCACATGGCATTCTTTGCAGAGCCCTCTGCTTTCCGTGCATGTGGCACAATGCCATCCTGAGGGCAGTCTGCTCTTCCCAGTGGGGACACACACATTCAGCGCATGCTGTGTATGGAGGAGTCTGTTGGGTTCCCAGATTTTACAGTTCTTGGTAAAATCTACTCAGGTTTAGGCAAGAGGTGAAGCCCTGCTTTAATACATGCGATCACAGTATAGTCATGTTCAGTTTCAGCCAGTGCATCGTGAAGGCTCTTGGGGATGGGACGATGGCTTACTTATTCTTACACCGTACAGATGCTTGTGGTGAACCCAGAATACATGTTTTACTATTATACTGCTAAATAATGTACCAGGGAGAGCAAATGTATGTATTTGAAATCCAAACATTGTCCAGAGTGACACAAAGATCATCAATACTTTTCTATGCAACTATTAGAGTATAAGATCAGATACTACATCCTGGATGCCTGGTTGCAGTGTAAGAGCAAAAGTCAAATAGAAAAGGAAATGTGAGCGAGTGTTAGCAGGCCGTGGTCTGATGGATGGAAGAGCTCTCAGTGAAAGGCAAAGAGAAACACAGGGCAGATGACCATGGCACACTGCCCACTGCCCCGCATCAGGGTGAAGGGCACTTAGGACGGTTTTGTCGTGACAGGTGAATATAGACTCTTACTTTTTGGAAATTTTCTATTATGACACTGATTCTGTCTCACACTGAGTATAGAGTAAAAATGTCCTAAGTATTGGGGGGGGGAAGCACACAGATTTATGATCAGAAGACAGATGGTTTGACAATTTGGAGTTTTAAAGTGCTATGGGGACAAATATCTGCAGTTGTAGAATCCAACACTTTGTGGGAATATTAATGATATTTAACTAAAAAGGCATTTTGAAAATTAACCTAAATGGAGCCCAGATGCAAACCATGTTTTCTCTTAAATTTAAGGAGATTTGTTCATATGTGAGATCTGATCTATTTGATATTCTAGTTTGAATAACAAAAAATTTTTAGAAAGCCTTTTTAAAATATTAGTCTTCAGAGAAGTGGCTGTTTTGAAGTGTGCAGTGGCTGATACTTGTGAAACAATTTGTCCTGTTTCTAACGAATTCTGCTATCTTGTATCATTTTTATCTTTTATGCTGTTTTCTCTGAGTCTTTTTCCAAAATTTCATGTAGGTAAATTTGCCTACAATGTATGTATCATACATGGATAACTCTAAAATGTGAATACTCTGTAATTATATGAATGTTGTGCTTTGATATTTGTTTGTTAGATATGAGTGTTTCTACTGTGGTTTTTATGGGAAACAGGTGAAGGAAGATTTTTTAAAAACACTCTCAGAGAGTAATTTTGGTCTTGGAATCTGAATGTACTTTTGTCACATTAGCAGGGTAATTTAGGGCAAGTTAACTGTTTTTAGAGTGCTCAGTGTTTCCAGTTCCTCACCAATGAATATTGAAATAAAAATAAGAACTGATCACTTGTTATATTAAGACATTATTAGGTCAGTGAAAAGTTATTTTGCTCTCAGATGAAAATCAGTAAGACAAATTAGCCTTTTTCCTTCACAGGATGGCAGCTATGATATACTCTCCATCTAAATGTTCTAAGTTTTAAAGAAAGTTTTCTGATCAGAAATTGTTGGCAAGGAACATGGGTTGCTATGTAATTGTTAGTTGCATTTGAACATGAAACTTGTTAATTATCTGGGAAGCTAGAAATAGTAACGAAATAAACATGGAATAGATAGCTTTTCGTACTCCACTTAATCATACTGCTCAGGAGTTATTTTCGACTTTGTGAGTAAAAATGTGCAAATTGTACATATTTAAGGTATAGAGTGTTTTTTAACTTCTCATATAAATATACTTATGAGACATGACCCACATGGACCTATGTTCTTATAACAAAATTCTTAATTATGAAAGAATCCTTTTTGATGACTAATAGATTTTTCAATGTATACCTTGAATTAAAATAATAGTAAAAACATAACATAAACTACTTGGATGGCATTGAAAATCATATGATTCTGTCCTAAGTGACAGTGTTTTAATTTAGAAAGTTATATAATTAATTACATTGATAGTTTAGCCACCTGTAAAACATTTTTCATTTTTAAATGCAAGATTCATTTTGTTAGTAATTCTGAAAAGGTAGCATTTAAACTATTATTATCACATCTATTGATGACCCTTTGGGAGAAGAACAAGAGCATATAGAAATAAAAGGGAAAAACTGAAATACTAGAAAAGATATTTACATGTCATTGGGTTTTGCTTATCTTTTTATCCAACTAGAGTTGAAAAAAATATTTATTACAAATTAAGAATCAGGTATGTTTTCAAAGTGCACATAATTGCCCAAGTTGCAAAAGGATTCCTTTTAAATGCCTTATATTTTTGTGAAGAAGAATTAAAGGCGGTTTGTGGGGACTGCTTCTCACTGACCTTGACTTTTTACTCTATTTATTTGCTAAATGACTGGTCACATTTATATTGTTATTCACTCTGCTATGCCCCTGGCTTTACAACTCACAGTTGCTCTACATATGTATTCTACACATATGTAAATAAATAATTTTAATCAACTTACGCTCAGTGTAAACTTTGTGCTTGCAGCCTAAATGTTGTTAGCAGCTTATGTAACAAAAACTCTTATGACCATGACACAACATTTTTTTTTTAAGAGAGGTAATATAGGTTAATTCGACTTTATAGAAATTACACATCTTGTTCTGGGAAAAATAGTCTGAGAAACAAAACTGTGGGGCTACACACATAGAATTCAGGTTTTAAATGATGACTAAGGCCAGGCTATGTGGACTCATGAGTTTTCAAAGTCTAATTTGCATATCCTTGTTTGGGACAAATCTAAAGGTAAGCGTAGTTGAGGTTGAAATTACCGGACACAGATTCAAGCATGGTTATTGGCAGTGTTCATGGATTCAATCAGGTCTATTTTGGTGCATTTGTATAGATTTTTTTAAATTTGTCTCACTTCAGCTTCACTGTTGCACAATGCTTTATGTTACTTGGTAGATTGTGCTGTTTAATTTGTACAGACAGCTTCCTCAATGAGTTTGGATCTGCCATTACCTGTAAAAGCTTTATTTTATACACTTGGACCAGTAATAGGGGCACTTGAACAGAAATATAAATCATAGTAAAAAGCGTAACATCAAAACAAAATCATAGCATCTCCATTTCTTTAGTTATAGGATATTCTCATTGGTATATCACCGTGCAAAAGGGAAGGAGAAATTAATATGCATTTTACAAGTTTCAGAATCTTTAAATATTCCAATAAATATGAATTACTAAAACTGTAAGCCTAGGACTTGGATAAATTCAACTTACATGTGTTCTCCTTTATATTTCCCTTATGTATATTCTCCCTTAGTATCAATTTTTGTTATCTTTAAGCAAAAGAATTCTTATATGAGAGGTTCCTAGTCCCTATAAGTGAATTGTGAGAAAAACAGTTTTACCAGTGACATTACAGAACCACCTGTATTAAAAGAGCAGTATGGTCAAGTTCTCTGTGCCTTTCTCTTATGAAATATAGATCTTCAATATTTTCTCAAGCTTTATTTACTTTCAGAGATTAATGATTCATAGTTTAATCCTTCCATTCAATTTTTTTAATTTAATATATTAATTTTTCCCCAAATGTACAGTTTCTCTTATCTCCTGGATTTTACCAACATTTCTCGTTTAGAATATTTCCAGAATTATTTGCTAAAAACAATGACTTCACTTTTAATTCTGTTTCTGAAAGTATGAGCTTGTTTAATGTTTAAAAAATCAATAGACTTTTATTGACAGCTCCTTTCCTAAAATTTTAGTGTAGTTTTTTCCTCAAACCACTGAAACAAAGAGACTTAAAACAATATTTTCCTGTCTCTAGATCCATTTCTGCCTCGAAATTAATGACCTTAAACATTTACAAAATTCTCAGTTGTGATATTCATTATAAAGGAATTTAATGTATAACTTCTATAATTTTGCAAGGCTATGATATTTCAAAGATTACAGTGAAAATCAGTTGGGGCCCATAAAGTCTTTGAGGATAAGAAGTGCTAAAAAAACCCCCAACATTCTTTAATAACAACATAATCTATTGAATGATGATACCTAATTATATCCAACAAATCAATCTGTGAAATAGTGTCCATGTTAACTATTAGTAATAACTTTAATCTTCAAAATATTTTATGCAAAATAATTGACTCTCAACCATCTGGTGAGGCCAGAGAAGGCTTCTCAGCCAAGTCCAAAGCCTGCTAAAGCTCTACGGAGTTCTCCCACATATCCTGACTGTTTTTCAGAACACGTGGAAAGACACACAAACAAAGCATTCTTTCTGTGCACTACAGTAACTAAACTTTTCATTATTTATAGGGTATTTAGTTGTTAAATTACATTATGGAATTGGAAAATGTTTGGAAACCAAAGACAAAATAGGTGAACCTATGTTGACCTACTTGTTTACACACTGCTAGAGTTTTCCCTTGATCATAGTATGTCAGTTACTTGTTGCTGAGACAAAATACGCAATGCTCAGATTTAAGGGAGGAAAGCTTATTTGGCATCGCTCATAGAGGGTCAGTTCATAGTTAGCTAGCTCCAAGGGAGAGGGGCCCGGGGTAAATGGTAATGATGGGAGAAACAGTTCATGGTGGGCAGAAGGTAGCAGAGCAACAAGGCATGGCCACAGCTCTTTCTATCCCTTGTATCTTACCCAGGACTCTTTGGGTGAGTAGCACTTACACCCTTGATCCTAGCACTGCACCATGAATCAATCCCAGTGTCACAGTTCCAGCTACCTCTGAAACAGCAGAAGATGTTGAGGGGACATGTGGACACAAGCTATAGCACAGTCTAATTACAATTCTGAGTCATGTTCTGTGGGGAGGAGAGGCATGAATCAAATGTTTTCATGCTCACCGAGTACAGCATGCAAGACTTCTCTCTCCATTTTAAGTTGAGACCTATATGTGCACGTGCTTTGTGAGGGTCAGGGGTGCAGCATTTGGACTGGGAAACGAGAACACTGTTGTAGACCTGGGCTGAGAGGAGACTGAGAAGAGGTATGTTCTTCATTTTTAGGCTTAGACTTAAGGTTCAATAATCTCCTATTTTTTCAATGTTCAGTATAGTAATCCCTTCAGTTATATCACCCCTTTAATTCTTATAACAAGCCTAACAAGAAGTAGTTAAAGAACTTGTCTAGGGTAGCGATGCCTCACTAATAACTAATAGAGCTGAGATTCTGACTGGGGCAGGCAGACTTCCGAAAGAACCCACTTCTTCATGGAATACTGGCGCTGTAAAGAAAATCTCATTCAAACACAAATTTCAAGTCTCTGAAGCAGTGTATCTTTAAAGTACACATATCAAAATACTTATATCAAATAATATTAAATTATATATTAAATTATAACAAATAATATATTAAATACCTTATATCAAAATAATTTTTAAAATTTTATTGTATGCAAATATTTAGTTTTTTTTTATTTAGTTCCGAGTAAACAAATGGCAGAGGCTGAAATTATAACACTGCAAGTAAGAAGTTCCCAGTTCTACAATGGAATTTTCCTATATTTCTTCCAGTAGTTAAAAGGTACCCCTGCGATGGAAGCAAATGTGACATACAATCACTGGTAACAATACCTTCCCTCCAGTTAAATTGTAACATAAAAGACAATGAAGGATGCTTGTGGAAAGCAAAAGGCCTCTAAAATTTTTTTCTGTAATTTTTTATTTTTTATATTACGGTTTGGATGAAACTCCAGAAAGACTTTATTTTTAATTTTGTTTTTACACTCTCTGGGCTATAAGTAAATTATTCAGATCTTTTTATTGATTACACAGATGTTGTCTTTTGGCCAAATGACTATTAAATGCATTATCCAAATAAACTATTTCTGTTTAGAATGGCGATTTCTATTCTTATTTCCAAATTTAATGAGCTTATTTTATGTATATTTGCTTTAGAAAGATTAATTCTTTCTAATGAAAAAAATGCTAATGTCTAAGAGGTGATTTCCTTGGTGTACTCTTTGAGATGTATAAAGCAACTGTTTTGAGATAATATAAAAAGGAAGGAGAAGGCAGAAAGAATAAGAAAGGAAGAAAGGACAACACAGACAAGACACAACATATTCACATTATACCCTGGGCTTTTCCACTGGAATTATCTCGTTTGTACTTTATTGATAGGAGCAGGGAGGTAACTATAGAAAGGAGCATCCTGTTTTCTTTGAAGTCACTGTGAGCAGCCTCGGTGACACTGAGCTTTTCATGGCTACTCTCACTTCTGCTCCAGATTCTACCTGATCACTGCATTCTTATTTAAATGTGGTCACTACTTATACTAATTGCTAAAGTATTTGGCTAAAGAGTGATTAACTACATTTGTAGAATAGTTGGCCAGAGTTTTCAGTGAGAGAAAGGGAGACAATAGTAGTTACTGATTTTTCTGTGTGTAGTGTTTTTTATTTTTTACAAGATTTTTGCTTGTTTCTTTATGATAGTACATTGTCATCACCCTGGTTAGAATTTTAATGAATTGTAAGGAAGCAGTTTGAAACCTTGTCAAATGTCAGTTCTTTTTATAAGTAGGTGACTGTTGCCCAGCTGACCAAAAAATTGAGGACTTGTGGTTCTGATTAGAGTCCCAGGTCCCTGAGCACTAGGTGGTTGGTTTGCATCTTGGGTAAGGAATGTTAACAAGATCTGATCACTTTCTCCTTTATTAATTACTGACTGTTGGCCGAACAGTCAAGACCAAAATATCTACCTTGCTGCCTGAATACACTAAATTGAATGTTCATAACAACTGATTTCAGTAACTTACTTTAGGATAGGATAGTGCTTTATCCTATTTCTCAACTAAATCTTCTTTGATGATAGAAAATTTACCACTTCTTTCTGTGGTCAGGCTCTCCACTGGGTTAGGGAATTTAGATTTGTGACAAAAGGTTATTTTGGAGGACAGCGCGGAGGTCGTCATGGATTCCTCTTCTGCTACCCAGCTTTTCTAACCAGAATGTGAGGAAGAGATAGGGCTGGGACTGAACAAACAGAAGGAGCTAGCTAGTAAACTACGCGAAGTCACAGCACTCATTTTTAATTCCCTGTCAGGAAAGTGTGGTAGATGTGACTCTTGACGGTGGGGTCCCATTTCACAGATGTGAATTGTTAACATACAATATACTTTCCTTTAAAATTAAAATGCCTTGACATACTTCATCTTTAGAAGAATTAGGGGCAAATACTGCTTTTCTATCCCGTTAAGAGTGTTTCCATGTAGTGATTCTCACAGTCCTTTATCAGAGAGGTTTCAGCACGATGCCTGCTCCCATCTCCCCAGGGTGGGCTTCCCTGGCACTTGCCACCAAGCAGCCACTTCCTCCTTCAGGACCTTCTCACGGCTGAGGGGAGGGGGCACACACATTTACACGCACACATTCCCCAAATAATATCACACTGGAATTCGAAAATGGTTTAGAGTCATTTCTACTCTGAAACCTCCTCTGGGAATCATAGAACAATGACCTCTAGAAGTGATCAGTACCACAGCCCAAGTTAAAATGTGTGTATTTGTGATATGTTGAAAAGCGCAGGTTTATTTTCACCCTATGTTCTAGTAACTTTGTTTAGTTGTGCCATTTTGTGTGGTAAGATGTAAGTTCTTGTGTATAACACTGGTATTACTGTGGTATTTTATTTTTACAAATTCTTAAATGTTTTTGCCACTACAACAATATTTGTGAGAAGTCGAAGGTACTAAAAATGCCTCTACCTGTTGTAAGGGTTAATTTACTGGAAATATTTGATTCATGTACTGACCAAGGAAATAAAGCAAAGATTTCATGAGGTATTTAATACCATTATGCTAAGTAGTACTTAACAGTAATTTTCAAAATCTGACTCAGCAGATGCTAAGATCATCTTTTCTACTTAGGCCAAGATGTTGCAACATGTAATATAGACATTTTGTATGTATTGTTGACCTATCACCTGATTGCCAAGAGGATGTGTGAAGATACTTTAAATTTGTGATTTTAGAATGAATTCTGGGATACTTGTGATCAACATTCAGTTGCAGCTGGAAAGTTTGTGGTGAATTATCACTGTACATGAAGTTTGTTCTCAAGAAGTAGTGATTTAGAAAATGTGAATTGACAGGTGGAAGTTTCTAACCCAAAAGAATTCTGGATTTCAGCACAATAAACTGTATTTCATCAGGGAGGTTTAACTTTTTCACACTTTATTTAAATGTGGATATTTTTTCATGATATGGAATAAAATATGCATTTTATGGAACTTGCTTGAATTGGGTCTTTGTTGGAATTTGCTGTCTTTAATTCAGTTAAATGAATGATAAGCTTCCCAACCCAACAACACAAAGAAATGGGTTTAGTGAACAGTATTTTGATTAATAGCTTTGCTAATGTTATTTTAAATGTTCACATTTTTCCTCTGATAAATTGTATGGGTATAGAATAAGTTAAAAAAAAATAAAAAGAAATAGTGTTATTTTGAAAGTTTTAAACCCCAGCAATAAATGTGCTGAAAAGGTTTGCCTTTGCCATAGATGACAATGCTTAGATCTAAATAGAATTTTGGAGAAATTTTTATTTTAAAGAGGAATTTCTTGCAATGTTTCTCAATTCTATCAACATGTAAAACATTCTTAAAATCCTGTCATCTCGCTTCATTTTAAGGTATACAAAGAAGGAAAGAATACTTCTCATTTTGTGAAAAAAGATTATAGGTGATTTTGTCAATAAATCCCTTTGTTAAAAGGCAAAAGCTGAATAATTTAGGAAGATTATCACGTAAGATCTATCTTATTTTTCCTAATGATGGAAACACAAGTATAAGGCATGCTTTTTTGGACAACTCTGAAGAGTTGGTTGTATCTTGTTATTCTCGAAAATTATATTTTGATTGTATGACAATTAAATGAAACTGTCTTTGCTATGAAAGCATTCATGAGGGATTCCAGAGCCAGCTCTCAATTACACATGGATTGAAGATATGATGATCACACATGACTCAATAGATCATCAAGGTACAGGGATGCTGTCTACGCAAAGTAAGAATGACTAAAGGCTTTGGAACTTTCTTAACATACAAATATGCATACACACTTGTGCTCAACACCAGAATGCAAGCTTTCTCTGTAAGTTTTTCAGTAATAACTCACTGATTTTCAGACCATGATTAAAAATAAAAAGAAATGTGTGCTCACATGTCTTTCAATAAAGAAACCTGATGTTTTCTCCTGGGAGGTATAAATGAAGAAGACACACTTTATCCTGCCATCCTCAACATTATAGTCAACATGCTTGTTCCCAATAAGCAAGAAGGTCCTCGGTTTGTAGCATAATGTAAACACCAGTTGTCCTGTACTGTCAGGTGTATTTTGCTTAATCTAGGAAAATCAGTGCAGTATATTTTCATTTGATTAAATAAGGATGCTTCTTAGCTGAGCGACTCATAACTAGCTGTTTACAGCTAGAAATGACACTGAGAGCACCACATCAACTCAGAAAAAGTTAAAAATAATTTTTAAAAAACCACAAGCAGCAGAGAAAGTAAATGATTCTTGAGGTATATGCATATTTAGGAGAGGAGTAAATATTAAAATTTGGTTATGCTGACACTATCCAATGCTTTTTATTACTAAGGCTCTGCCTTCAAGGTTTTCCACAGTGTAACCCATGCATGCACGTGCACACACACACACACACACACGTGCATGCACACACATGCACATTTTAATGCTATTGAAATGCTGGTCTCATTTTTGCTAAAAGGATATTTTTAATTTGATATCTCACAAAGGGTGCTCTCTCTCTGTCTCTCTCTCTCTCTTTCTGTTTGATATCAAGATTGTTATTTATCATTCTGCACTCCTCAGGTTGTTCTGTCTGGATATGGCTGTGTGTTGGGCCAGAGTTCAAGAGTGCTGAGAAAAGACTAGATGCTGAGCACCTGGGCACTACGGAGCAGAAGCTGGGACCTCTGGCTTTCTTGTCATACGGGGCACCAAACCCAGCTTTCTTCTTTGCTTAATTCTACTATCTTCTGGGGCTCATGTTTATTTCTTTCAGTCTATACATCCATGTGTGTGTATGTGCTATTGGGACATGATATTTTCCTTGGTTCTTAACACTCTCTAATATAATTCCCATGAAAGATAAGTGCGTATCTGTGTTCCCAGTAGGTAAATAGCAGTGTGTAGCATGGTCAGTGGCTGGTGGGAAAGTGTCAGCATCTTGTTGTTAGGACCCGTCAGCCCTGCAGCGAGCACTGCTCCCGGTGTGGTAGGATTCTAGGCAGCACTAGCATAGGGACACCGTGCTGGTCACGTGCAGCTGTATCCAAGGAGCTGCCCTTAGAAGCACAGATCTGCCAGGAGACCAGCAGCATGATTCTGTAGAAATTCCTCTTATCTAGAGCTCTTTGAGCTATTCATTGATTGGCAGGTTCTTTGGCAACAAAAACAGATTTAGAGAGAAAGGAAAATACCAGTTCTCTCACACCTTCTTTAAGTTGCTGTGTTCTCTATTCCTAACACCTGTTGGGGCTTAGATGCAAAATGTGCTCTGAGGAGGTTCTGTAAGATGTGGGTCCCTGGGGTGTGACCTGAAAGGGTGTGTTCTTCTCCCCCTCTCTCCTCTCTTCTTTCCTCTGTTTCTGGCTGCTATAGGTCGAGCAGCTCTCCTCTGCCATGTCCTGCCAATTTATTTCTGTCTTGGATCCAGCCAATGCGGACCGAGTCACCAAAACCATGAGCCCAAATGAACCTGCTCTCTTTGAAGGTGCAAGTGCTGGATATTTCGTCATAGTGACTGGGAGGTGGCTCATACCCGGTCCCAAATCTTAGGCACTTGAGAACCAAGGGAAAGCCGGTGTTCAGATCTCTGGGGGTCTCACTGCTGCATCCCTGTGCTCTTTCCTCCTCCCTGTAGTCAGGACCGGTGAAGGGATGCTCAGCAGGTACTGTGGAGCTTCTCACTCTGAGTCCCTGCCTGGCAGAGGAGAAAAAGGAAGACTAAAGAAAGTCATCCAGCCATCACCATGACCTACTGACAGGAGTGGAGGGAGCAGGCTTGCCTTTCAGGACATTAGCAGTAAATAAAAACCTTCCACGCTCACAGTCCTGCCAGGAGGAGCCTCTCTCTTCATCTTTTCTCTGCTAGTGTCTATTTTTCTTTTGTATAATATAAAATAGGTTGGAAACAGATCCAATGACGTGATTGCTGTGAAAGTGCTTTGAAAAACATAGTGGGTTATACAAACCTTGGTATTCTACTTGTCATCGATTTTCACAGTATTCAAGAGTAGATTCCAGAACTTACTGAGAAGGGACCATAAATATTAATAATGCATGCTGACACCCAGCTCCTAGTGACATTCCACATTTTCTCACCTAAATATAGAGGGAAAATTGGACAGTTCAGAGTTTGTTCAGACACAGAAGCCTGAGAACTTTTCCTTCCCTATCGCTGATAAAGGCTCTCATAGCCACACAACCTCCCCTTCTCTACCACACTCCAGGACATAAATATTACAAAAATAGGGGTCTAATTTCATGAATCTGAAAGTCAACTGAAAATTTTCCATAGGACAATCTGTCCCAATTTCTTACTTTCAGAGTAGTCAATATCAAGCTGTTGCATGGACTTGAGTTGGGATATTGTTGGAGTTTGCCTCAATTAAAATGCAAAGGAAAGTAACAGATTGCC
This sequence comes from Thryonomys swinderianus, assembly GCA_004025085.1. Classification (NCBI taxonomy): domain Eukaryota; kingdom Metazoa; phylum Chordata; class Mammalia; order Rodentia; family Thryonomyidae; genus Thryonomys; species Thryonomys swinderianus. The sequence continues at coordinate 23,753 of PVIC010012004.1, forward strand.
AAAGTTCATCCTACAGCACTAGCCAGGTCACTAGAGGTTGAGTTAATTTAGGGCTCCGCCCTGAATTACTTAGGTGAAAGTAAGGACATAAAGTGCTTATCCCTAACAGGACACACGCAGCACACATCAATATCTGCCTGATACCTAGGTAATACATAGTCTCTTCTAGCCTCACATAGCCTGAAAGCATCAGAAAAAATGTTTCAATTCAGAAGACTGACACCCAAGTCAAGTTTTTATTTTCTTCATTGTGATCCTGAAACCTTTATTAGATACTAGTTTTTAATGTCAACACTCTTAGAAATACAGTATATGTTAAAATTATTTGGTGGGGGAGCTACTTAGTGAGCCCCAGAAAACTATCTGGATGCAGAATTTCAGGGTTTGGCTTGTGCTGAGGCTCCTGTGGTGGAGAAAGCCCAAGATAACCTTCAGGAATGGCCTTCCCAGATGGGGCGTCTCAGTTCACAGAGCGCCTTGATCATGTCATTGCACGATGACCTGTGTAGCGAGGTTCCCCAAGAGCTCGGAGGACAGTCAGTGTCAGACACTTTGGTGAAGTAAGTACAAGAATCTTAAAGGAAATGATTCTGTTTTCTTCTTTCTTCGCATTTCCCTGCTGTGTTTTGAAACATGCACCATCACCAACACAGTTACTACAACTACAATGCACTTTTGTTTTGAAAAGCATGAACACAGCAAGCTCAAGCAGGAAATATCTACTACTACTCAGGTTTCTCTTTGAATTCAAGCTAAATGCAACACCATAAACCCTCCAGCAGCTGCCCAAGAATGTGCACTACAGGCCTCAGATTTCCCATGCTGGCTCATGTCCTTGTGCCTCGGTGGGCCCCAAAGGCCTAATTGTAATTCCCTCATTTTTGCCAGATGTGTTCTCTCCCTCTTCTCTATGCTACAGTGGAAAAGGCTTCCTGCCCTGCTAGTTCTTCTGCTGGAGTTCATCAGTCTTCAACCTAACCAGGGTCCACTTCTCTGCTCACTGTCAGGTTTGCTCACACGAGCATAGGAAATTTGGTATGGGAAGGTAATGAGGGGAAGGAATAAATATGATACAGAAAGAAAATAAAAGAGTATGTATAAAGGGGGTGGGGAGGTGTGGGTGGGTAGGGATATGGGTAAAAATGAGAATTAACTGATGTGATATACTGGTACAAATTCCCCCAATGTTATACGTGATTGTGAGACATATATAAATTGTACCAATAAAGAATTCAATTAAAAAAAGTGACAACCTCTGTATAGAAGAGAATCTTGTTGTCAAATGTAATAAACTGGGTGTGTAAATTTAGGTTTTGTGTCTGGACATGTTGTTCTGAGGTGTTTGTTTGTTTTTTGTTTTTTAGATTAGATGAGCATCAGCTATGTGGTAAAAAGTCTGTTTCCATCCATTTGGAAGCTTCTAACAAACACAGATCCTTTGCTGACTGAACTCCATGCTGGAGTTTGTTGATGCAGCGAAATCGAAGCAAAGGCCTTTTCTTTTTTTGTTTCTTTTCTTTCTTTCTTTCTTTCTTTCTTTCTTTCTTTCTTTCTTTCTTTCTTTCTTTCTTTCTTTCTTTCTTTCTTTCTTTCTTTCTTTCTTTCTTTCTTTCTTTCTTTCCTTTCTTTCTTTCTTTTTTTTTTTATGAGACAGGGTCTTGCTCTGTAGTTCAGGCTGGCCCTGAACTCACTGTGTAGCCCAAGCAAGCCTTGAATTCAGCAATCCTCCTGCCTCTGCCTCCAGAGTGCTGGGATTACAGGCATGAGCCACCACACCTGGCAGCATTTTCCTTTTTATGAACATCTTCAATTTCCAAGACATTCACTTCAAATTTTCTCAGTGTTAACATATTTATAGTTATTTGGATAATTCCACGGTGGAAACATGATACCGTTTCAGTTTCTTCACACTCTGTTGACAACTCCATGGAGTCTGAGGATCATAGAGACGTTTCGTTCTCAGTGAGGACTAATTTTGCTCAAGGAGAGATTTGGAAATTTCTGGGAGTATTTTTGGTCATCTCACTGGGGCAAGAAAGCTACTAGAATTTAGTGTGTAGAGACCAGGGATGCACCCTGGGAAAGGTGATCTGGCCCTGGATAGCCAACGCACCAAGCATGAGAAGCTGATGAGGGCATGTGGCACGGTGCTCCTCACCGCGAACATGTGAGTGGCTTGAGCAACAATGAAGTCAGACGGTGGCTTCTCAGAAGCGTCCCCTGAAATCATTCCTAGAAATAGTCTCAAGCCTCGTGACAGCAGCAAGGGTGGCAGCATTGCGGAAAACGCCCGCGCTTTGCAGGGCACAGTCCTTTCTGTCCTGTCAGGACGGAGGAGACTCATGTTCCGCCCCAACGGAGCAACCGTTCACAGTCCAGCGCTTAACTTCCAGCTCAGCATGACCCTTCCAGAATCACTTTACCGTTTCACGTTATAATTAAACATTCCTATATTTTTGCTGGCTTCTTTCATGTGACGTTTGTAAATGGAGAAAAAAAATGGCTACGTTTGTAACTTTTATTTTGGAATAATTTATTCAATAGTCAAATGACTCTTGTAAGCTTCCTTCAAATTGAAAATTAGCCTTTTATGATAGTATTCAGTCAGTGACAAATTACATCGCAAGGACCTAAGAGAAGTGTGCGAGATGTCGTCTCTGAGCTCACCATAATCACTCCCAAATGGAGACTCCGCGGCTCTGCCGTGACCACATTCTTGCCTCGGCTTGTCCTCTTTCCCCTCCGCCTGGAGCTGCTACAGCTGGGCCTGAATCATGCCCCAGTCTCCAGAAGGGAGGCATACAATGCTCCTCCGTGTCAGAGTTGCCCATTTCCGTGTATCTGCTCCACTGTCATCGCAAATCGGCCTGAATGTGATGGTTCCTACATAATCACACACACACTCTCCCCACCAACGTGAGAGAAGTAGGTTTTCAAAAAAAAAAAATAATAATCCTAACTCCCCAGCTGCCCCTCTCACAACTCCGTGAGTAAGGGGCTTCCTGGAACTATTTCTCGACTCCAGGACACTTGTCTGCCCGGGTCCTGTTGGTGATTCAGAGTGTGTATACATCTGAGTTTTGTCTGTTATTAGAAGATAGAGGTCAGGTGCCGAATCTGTTGGGAAAGCTTTACTGCCTTTTAAAAAGTAGCTATAATGAAGTATAATCTAAACAGCATGAGTTCGCTCATCGCAAAGGTGGAATTCTATGATTTTTAGTACATTTACCACTTACATAACCATCACTGTAGCCAGTTCTACCATTACTCCAGAAGAGTTGCTTCCAAGTATTTAGTTAATCTTCACTCATCACCATCTCCAGGCGAACTCTGTCCTGCTTTGTTTCTGTAGACTTGACAGAACAATTATTTACATATAATCATACTGTACATAGGCATTTGTGTCCAAATTCTTTCCCTAAATGATGTCTGGGATTCCCCACGTTGTTGCACGGACAAGGAGTTCATTTTCATTGCTGAATAATACTCCAGCACACAGTTATATCCTGCTGTGAAGGTCCTTTCACGAGGTGGTAGACATTTGGGTCTTTCCTACTTTTTTGGTATAATGAATAAAAATACACATTTACATACAGATCTTTATGTTGATGTATGTTTTGATTTGCCTGGGAAGGTACTTAGGAGTAGATTTGCTGAGTTCTACTCTCGGCATGTTTAATTTTCTAAGAAAATGCTGAACTATCTTCTGAAGTAGCTGTACCATTTCACACTTTCCCTGACAACATTTATGGTGGTTCCCATTTTCCTACATCTTTGTCAATACCTAATCTTTGAATATATACATTGCAGTGGATCTATGATGGTATCTCATAGTGACTTAAGTATGTATTTCCCTAACAACTAGTGAAATCAAGCAGCTCCAATGTCCCCTCTCTTTCTTCGCAAAATGTCTATTTGAATATATCCTATTTGAAGGATATTTCAGTTTCTCTTTCTTTGTCCTTCTTTGCCACCCATTTTTAGCCCATGGGCTGACAATTACTTCTGAGCTATTATACTGTACCCTTTTGGAAAATTTTAGTAAATCAGTGGGAAGGCAGTTGACAAAATCTGGCCCTTTAGGAAGGTGGTCTCTTTATATCATCAAACTACATGAGTGCTTAATAGATTTGAATACTTTTAGGAACGCACTTGGTCTATTTGCTAAAAAGAGCTAACAAGTACTAGAAAACAGTTCTTGTGCCACAGATTTTAATATCAAAAAACTTTATTAAAATCTCAAAAGCTAATTTTGAAAGTAATTCAGGATGAGTTTACCTGAATTAAACTAAGAAACTTCAAAGGAATGACCTTCAAAATTAAAAATGCACATCAAAGAAAGATCTATTTTGTGATCCAAGCAAAGAAGTGTCTACCTCTTGTTTACTTTTAAAATTTCACTCAGGTCCTTTATTCTTTAGAAATAAATGGCATTTGGTCAGTTCTGTTTATTCGTATCTTCAATATGCTATACTTTTCATTGGTGCATTTTTAAAAAGGTAAACAAAAAAGCCTTTGGCCTCCATAAAGCAGAAAGTAGGGCTATATATCAATCCTTTGTTTAGAAAAAGTATAGATTGGTCCACAAACTTATGATATATAATAATGTGCCATTCAAAAGTCTGCCTGTGTTGATTTGTAGTATAAATTTACTCTTAGGCAGTTATGAGAAAGATATTTTTATCTTTGACTTCTTTGCTCTGGGTCATTTTTCCAGAATAGCTTGCTAAGAGCTGGAACTGTTTGAGCAGACCACATCTGCTAACACTTCAGAGACTGTGTTTTGCTCTAAACCAAGTCTTTCAGTTTACTTTTTGCTGTAACATCTCATGATGTCTCAGTAAAAGTTGGAAAGGAGGTGCCTGTTGAAAACTACTTCACAAGTGTGAGATAACATGCTCTGTTTCTTCTATATTTGTATCATGCTTATAAAGTATGGTCGAAGTTCTCATTAATCTAGAGAAATCAATTCCATTCCTAAACTAATGGTTCTGTGACCTGATTCTGTGAAAGTCAATGCTGTATCTCCTGGGTATCCTCTTCATACTAGTGCTAGACAGAAAACCAGATCATGGAGTATATTCAGCGATTATTTGTCAGCTAAACAAATGTTGAGTGTTATTTTAACATTGTTAAATGTCAACTTGGCAAAATATTAAATGAATATTTTAATGCCTACCCGGTTTGTTCCTAGATAGAGTTCTACTCAGCATTTTCAGATTTCAGCAAATTTGCTCCTCTTGGGTTAAAATTTGCTCCTCTTGGGTTATGGTTAAAATGAGATCAGCTGTGCATATTCTGGTATAATGCGGAATGTGTGGAACCTTCAGTACACCTTAATTCCCCTGAAACTCATCTAATGTGTTTTTACTTTGCACACATACACTAGATACTTATTATATTATATAAAACCACTCAGCTAGAAGGGAGAGTTCCAGGGAAAGTAAGAGAGAGATCTTGCCTTCGGGGAGCTTACAATTCAGGGTAGAAAGCGAATGCGAAGGATTGAGTAAAGTGGAAGGACTGGTGAGGGCATGAGAAGAATAACGTGTCCATGGTGGACGTAACTGTCCTTGAGCTTCCGAATGTGAAATCAGGGATGCAGTAATCCTCTTGTGTTCCCAAGGATGCTGGGCTGGGAGCAGGAAGTAGGAGGGCGGAAGGCGTCCCTCCTGCACCTCAAGTCTGATGCGGTAGGTACCAAAACTGCAAACTGAACTTTTCCTTACATTTTTTCCTATCTACAAAATTGAAAGGCTCCACCCATATTTTATGATTTAAATATTTTTAGAATTTTAATCTCATTTTAGATGCTGGAGTCTATGATCCTGAGAAAGTTAAATAGCAAAAAACATTTTTTTTTTTTGAGCCAGGGTCTTGCTTTTTAGTTCAGGCTGGCCCTGAGCTCACTATGTAGCCCAGGCAAGCCTTGAACTCAGCAATCCTCCTGTCTCTGCCTCCTGAGTTCTAGGATTACAGACATGAGCCACCATGCCCAGTGGCAAAACACATTTTAAGGCATTGGTTTTTAAACTGTGTGTGTGTATGTGTGTATACAAACCAAGTATGATTTATGACACTTTCAATAATTATTTTCATTATTTACCTTATCTTTGTTAAACAAAACATCCCTACTTTATTACAAATTCTCCTTACCCAGAGTTATCAAATCTTTTCTTCATAGAGGAATTATTAGAAGAGGGTTGAAGGAGATTCTTCAGATGAAATCAAGGATAAGTAAAATATTTCTAAATATCTTACAAAGATTGACAAACTTTAGCCCTACTTTTTCTTCCTCACTATAAATAAGAGTTCACATAGGAAAGCCAAAAATAACTGTTAGTTTTAGGGTATTTATTAAAGAGTGATGAAAAATTGAGTTTTTTTTAGATGCTTAAAATATAAGCAGACAATGGACTGGCTGAAAAATAGGGCTGCAGTGAACAACTGAAGTGTCTTTCTCTTCAGTCACATGGATACTTTCTGATGCAGACTCGCATCGTTTCTTAGAGAATTTTGTTGTCATGACAACATGTTTTACAAGAGTGTTGTCAGTTTCCATAGTTAAAATTACACAAAGAGCCTGATACATTGAACGCAGGTGAGCTCCAGTTATTGCCTTGGATAAGGTCCCTGGTTTATCACAGTCACACCCTTCAAATAAGTTAAAACTGTTATTTCTTTCCTTCTGAAAATGAGGTCTTTAGCAATAAAGTTTTTTTTTCACAAGAAAATAAATTTAAAAGACTCAAATTTTCTCAGTTTAAGTACTATCAGATAAAAAGGTAACTTGTTCAGAATAAGCTGTGATAACACCTAATATGTGAGAGCACTTTCAAATTATATTGCTTTGTGTAGAGATGAATTTTGATGAATGCTAGAAAACCAAACATAGCTGGAAGTATTGGTTGAAAATGACAATTTTCAAATAGCTTCAAAATAAAAGAATTAATAAAAGAAAATGACAATTTTCAAATAGCTCCAAAATAAAAGAATTCCTTGATGTGTGTGTTTCAAGTTGGATATTACTCTTTTATAGTTATGTATTTACAGATAATCTTCAAGATAATCAACACATAAGACTTTTGTATTTGAAATGTTCATAATCATTTTACTTCTAGATAGAGAATGGGCAGAAAATTAGTATTTTATATTCAAACTTCTTAACAATTTAAAAACTCAGTATTTGAACCAAAGGCATCACTTATCACAGTATGTTAACTGGACTCAAATTTTAGTATTTTGAAAAATGATTTTATTAGTACATTTATATATACACTTTGTGATCACAATTGACATTGAGAATTTGTACCAGTATATGACACAACTTAATTTTCATTTTTTCCCATTCCCCTGACCCCCCAACATCCCTCACTCTCTATATAATAAGCCAAGTATTTTCTTTCTTTCTGTACATCATGTTGAGAATGTTTTTTTTAAACCTTAGGCATAAGACACTGTTCTATCTTACTAAGAATAATAATATTTGAAGAAGATTCATTTTTCAAGATGATTACCTAGCCTAGAAGTTAGAATATCTTATGAAAGATGTAACAAACTGCAAGGAGAATTTGAGGATGCTACTGAAGCACGGTGCCTAAGACAGCTCGCTTGGTTCAGATTCTCTGGATTCTAGCTTCCCTCTGCCACCTAATACTGTGGAATCTCAGGCAAGTTGTCTTGTGTCTCTGTGCATCTTATTTTCTCTTATCCAAAGTGGAAGCAGTGTGGCTATTCTAGAGCTTTCAGGAACTCCTTCATCTTTCAGTTTTCTGAATTCCTATTCCAAAACAAAACCTGAATTCTTATTACAAAGATGGCTACTAGACCTCTGACCATGACACTGGATTCCAAGCAGCAGATCTAGCTGAAAGGAGCAGAAGACTATTCCTAGTATTTTTAAGAAGATTTTATGAAAGTCTACACAATAGTCTGACACATCCTATTGGCCAAGGCTTAGTTATATGACACTGCGCAGCTGTAAACTCACTCAAAGATGTGAACTTTAGCAAGGTGGTAGTGTGGCTGGCCACATATATTACTCTGATTTTAGGTAGGAACAGGAGGTAGATTTTGGATAGATTTTGGAAAAAGACCCTAGATCTTTAGAAAATAGTCATGATGATGTTTTATAATTATCTTCCAAAACAGTACCTAGAAGAGCTGAACATATCAACTAGGAAACTTGGTAAAAGTATCTTTTTTCCTTAGTGTAGAAAGACATAGATAATTCACTTAGTAGATGTACAGAGCTGTGGTAAAGAAAGAAAGAGCTTTGATAAACTGTAAAATTTTTGCCGATCTCTATGCCTGAATGACAGTCATCTAAATAAATAAATAAATGCTTGGATAGCTGTGGCAAAAGGAAATTTCCTACACTGTTTGTGGTAATGTCAACTAGTACATCTATTATAGAAATTAATATGAAGATTTCTCAAAGAACTAAAATTAGAAATTCTGTATCACCCAATTATCCTTCTAGAAATCTGCCTCTAAGAGCTAAAGTCCTCATACCATAGTGACACATGCATGCCAGTGTTTATAGCAGTAAAATTCATAATAGATAAATCCTGGAAGCAGCCTGCATGCCCATCAATAGGCAATGGGATAACCAAATTGTGATATCTGTATATAGTGGAATACTATTCTACTACAAAGAAGGACAAATTTGAGCTATTTCTAGGAAAATATGTTAATGAGATTAATTAGACACATAAACTTGAATACCATATGGTGTCTCTCATTTGAGTAAGGCAAAGAAAAAACTAAGAAAGAAAAATAAAGGAAGGACGGGAAGAGACAAGGGGAGGGATCTCTAGTAGTTGGGAACAGGTCCAGCGGAACAAGCGGTAGGGGAGGGGGAGGGAATGGGAAACAGAGTGAATATATGCTGGGTACAGGATCCTAATAACCTCAGTAAATGTGGGATTATATGATATAAATATAAACTAAGATTAATAATATCAACAAGAATGACAAGGGGAGGGGAATTAGAGGAGAAGGGAAGGAAAGAGAAGAGAATTTTTAAAAAGGAAACTGTACTATGTACTTGTATCAACTGCCCGACGGGATTGTAAAATTCACATACTGCAAACATATATTAATAACATATATTAATAAATATTTTATTAAATATGTTATTAGTGAAAGACTAAGCCTGATTCTGTGTGGGCTAAATAACAAGTGAGATACTTTTGCCACCCTTGTTGAAAGAGTGTTAGTGGAAGTAGCCATTATTTACAACATAATACAATAAGTGCTAAAGAGGGCTAGAAAGCAGGTTTGGTGACCAGAGGAAAGACAGCTGGTCCTGGAGTTGAGCAGATGGAATTTCAAGTGATTCAGAGTAGAAAAGCAGCCTCTGGGGAGCGTGCAGTTAGATATAACATAAGGAAAGGTATGAATTTGAGAAATGATAGGTGAATGGCAAAGAATGGCTTGGACCACACGTGCAGACATGAGAGAGGAGGACATAAAGCTGGGGGCACTGAAGTAAAGAGGTGCCCAGATGTCTTACTGACTGGCCAGTGTATTCTCAACTCATTTAGAAAATAGGGGGCATTGAAGGTGCAGGCAAGGGAGTTACATGGTTAGAGTGTTTCTACATTATATAAAATGAGTTTGAAACACGATCATTGTGTCTATATAAAAATGTACCGATAAACTCAATTAAAAATACAATGTCATCAAATATGAAAAAGTAAAGTGAGTTTGAAACAATAAATGGAAGCAAAGGGAATAGTGTACCGTTACTCTACTGTGAATATACAGTTCAGGCAGGAACAGAACTTGGAATCAGAATGTCTTTGGAGTTAAAGCTTTTGGATTTGGTGACTGAAATAGCAGAATTGTTATTAAAGTCAAGAGGAGAAACATGGTGCCAATTTTTGATAATCAAAATTTTAAAAAAGGAAAGAAACAAGTGATGCTGTCCAAAAGATGTTAGGTGTGATAATCCAGACTATGTTACAGATCATTATAGAGTCAAATTCTTTGGATTTACATCATCATTGGCCACTTAAGGGGTTGCCGTGGGCAGTTCTTTATTGTGTCTCTGTCTCACCATGGGTACAACAGGAGCACCTCACTGGAATGCCGTGAAAAAAAAGTGATTGAATAGCTGTCCCCAGTTCATGGTGAGTAATGCATGGTAGTCATTGCTCTAGCAGTCTCAGTGCCCATGAGGTAAATAAGAGATTGGCGAAGTGAACACCAAAAGGACAGGCTAGGTCTTTCAACCACCAGAACTCAGTATCCATTTCAAGATGGTAGTTGGTTTGAGGGGAATAAGCTTCCTAGACAAAGAAAACAGTGTACCAATAGATTTACAAAGAAACACTTCTGAGATAGCATATTTGGAATTCTTAAAGAAACCTAAAACTAGAAACTTCATTTGGGCCTGCTATTCCTCTTCTAGGTATCTTTCTGAAAGAGTTAAAGTCATCATATCCCAGAGACACAAGCTTATCCATTTTATAGCAGCAAAATTCATAATGGCTAAATCTTTTTTTTTTTTTTTTTTTGCTTTTGAGACAGGGTCTCGCTTTGTAGTTCAGGCTGGCCCTGAGCTCACTATGGTGCCCAGGCAAGCCACCGCGAACTCGGCAATCCTCCTGTCTCTGCCTCCCGAGTGCTGGGATTACAGGCGTAAGCCACCACGTCCGACACTGTGGTATGTGGTGTTGATTGCTGGTGGGCATGTCTCCATGCCCAGCATTGTATGTGGTTACCGGGGATCGAACCCAGGACCTTGCGCTTGCAAGGCAGGCGCCGGAACCACTGAGCTAACCCTCCGGCCCCCATAATGGCTAAATCTTGAAATCAGCTTAAGTGTCCACCAACAGATGAAGGGATAAAGAAAATTTGGTATTTATACACAATTGAGAATTATTCTGCATTAAAGGATAAACATGAGTTATTTTTAGGAAAATGGATGCACCTTGAGACCATAATGTTCAGTGATATCAGACACAGAGCCTATATATTGAATTACTTCTCTTACAAAAGAAACCTAAAATATAAATAAAGAGCAAAATAAAAGAGAATAGAAGATAGAGAAATACATGGATCTTTGCAAATGGGCAGATAACCAAAAGATGGAAGAAAGGCGGGGGAGGGGAACAGGATGAAAAGAGAAGCGAGTTAGGTTATACACATGTATGAGCCCCCATGAGTAATGTAACCATTATCTACAGCAGAAATGCACTAGTAAAAAAATTTTAGAAAGAGTAATAATTATAGAGCCTAGACTGTAAGGGGTCACTAATAAAGAGGTAGTAAAGAAGTGGAAACAAGGCAATTTTCTTATATGTTTAAGAAAAGTTAAAAATTGGTGCTGAGAAGGAAAGAAATGAATTTTTCAAATAAAATTACTCTTCCCAAGAACATGAGCTGTTTAGTCTTACTCCATCTACCACACTGCTTTTCAAAAGTTGATAAAAGTTTCGGCCCCTCAGGATGATCAGGTGGAGATGAAAAGAAGGCCCATTACAGGTGGACCGCACTGTATCCGAGGCACAATTGTCTGAAAGCCCAAATTATCTGCAGAGCACGAGGCATCCACGGATGATGGAGAGATCAGAGGAATTGTTGAGGTGGTTTTACATGGGGAGTCTTCCTGAAGCCTTTCCGGGAAGCATTTCACACGTGCACAGGAGCTCACACTCAGAGATCTTATTTATCTTCAGTGGTTTGTTCACCATTCGGATGAGAGGCCCTGGGTTGATTTACAAACGGAGGCCCACACAGCCTCTGGGTGTTTTTGTGTGTGTGACAGCCGTTCCACTTTTCTTTTCGGAAAATAGTGTGTTCTGTTTGCACAGCGGGGTCTCGTTAATCAGCCAGCACATTTTTATTGGTCGTATTATGAGCAGTATGATGACAGAAATAAAGATTTCTCTTTTCCTACTATGCACGAGACAGTTGGATTCTGGACATTTCGTTATACTTTCTCTAACACTACAAAATACACCTGTTCTTACTACAATATAATCTATTAAGTATAATTTATCTGATACTTTTACTTGAAGTGTCGTTTAGCTTATTTACATTTTGGTAAGAAGCTCACAGTCTGGTCTACAGAGTTTAACTTGTTTTAGTCATCCTAATCATTTCATCTGATTATCTCCCTGTCAAAGTTTTAAGACTGCTACACATAGATACCCGTGTACACCCTTCAGTAACCTGATCCATTTTGGAAATTCTAGGTTTTATAAAACTGTAGTTTTTGTATTCCAATAACTATCATGACTGTAATTTACTCTATAAACATTGCTAAAGTACATAACCAGACTATTTTAACCCTGTGACTTTATCATTATCTAACTACAAGTAGTTCGGGGTTGACTTACGAGCTGCCCTTTTGGAATTATCCTCAGTGATGACAAAGGAGAACTTCTGTGGTCTCCCTGCAGGTGGAACTGGTGGTAATCAGCATGCTGTGGGGTTGTGGCTCAGATCAATATCAACCAGCAGCCTTTCAAACTGTACCCAGATGACAATGATCTTTGATTTGTGGCTAAAACCATTGTCCAGTATAATTCTGCACTTGAGGAATTGAATGTACTCTTTGGTGGTTACTGATACTGATATTTCTTATTCAGATTCTATATTTGCCACACTTATGCTGAAGAAGGTGGGTGCAATTGTAATAATCCATTTTAAAGTAGAAATAAAGTTGTAAAGTTATAATAGTCTCTTATAAAGTAGTCCTTGTATTTCAATAAACAACAAGGCAACAGGGAGCTGGAGACATGGAATTTACTGGTAACCCAGTTTCTTAGCATGACAATTCTCACAGTTTACCCAGTGCCAGAAAGAAGGCTGTTCTCCAAACTTTCTGTCTGCTCAGGTATCTACCTGCTCAGCCTTGTTAACAGATTGGAGCCCACAAACAACACTGAGTACATTTTTTGGTTCTCCTCCTCCTAACCTCTCTTCTAACTTTAGCCAGAGAGGTTCACTGTCATTCCTTTTTTTAGTATTAAGTTGCTACCTCAGAGCATCCAATTTAGGCTGATATTACCTATTGAAACACACTCTTGCCCTGTCCCTTTCAGCCTAGTTAGAACAACTGTCCTTGTATGGTGATTTGTGAGAAAGCCTGCTTGTTTCTCATCTCACAGATTGCAAACCTGGCTGTGATAGACCTGAATGGTTAACAGCAGAGTCATGGAAATAAGGTCCCGCTTCTCCTGTGTTTTCTTCAGGCCAGCTGTGACTTTAACAATCTAGCTCCCATTTTCTTAACTTCCGATTCAATTGAATTTCCAGTGTATTGTGAGAACTTCCTGGTATCTAGGACACACCTTGGTTTTTGGCAAGTGGGATGCAAGAAATGTTAATCCAATGTCTTGGGACCTAGGTGGAGCTGTGTATAATTTTTCCTTGATTTTGGATCCTACTTTCTGTTCACAGGTGAAGACACACTTTGTTTCAACTTCTTCATTTCTTGAATCTAGACTTGTTCCCCTACCTGGGTTCCTCCCTTGAACTTGGTGTACTCCTCCTAGCCACGTACCCAGGACTGCTCTGTGCTAAATAATGCTCCTCCTTGCACAACTCCCTGAAGGTGCTCTGTGATCTGTGCCTGGAAAAGGTGAGACTGTTGACTTTATACTTTTCATTTTTTTGATGCTATGCCTCACTTATTCAGTCAGTTGCTTCCTTCTGTAGATTCTTTCTTTGCTGTGTCTCTGCAGTGTCTCTAACTTGAAGCCATACTAATTATTCTGGTTCAGGTGCTTATCTTCTACAGAGTATCATCTATAATTGGCCTTCCTTATGGTGATGGTCTATTTCCTCATGGTCTGAATCCATTTCCCTGTGAAAACTTACATAGTTGTCACTGAAAGAAGCACAGTCTACATCACTCCTCCCATGTCACCCTTCTGCCCAGTGCCTCTGGGGACATAAGACAAACACTAGCCAAGAAGCAGGCCTGGTGCTCTTGTAAGTGCTTTACAAATGTTCACTCATTTAACACAAATAATAACTTTATTATTCTATTTCCTATTTTTTCATACGTAAATAAAATGAAGCATAGATGTGTTTTGAAACTTGTCCAAGTTTGCCTAGCTGTTATAGAAACAGTCATAACTTGACCAGATAGTCTATCTTTACCATCTTTATGCAACTAAGACTAATGATTATTTTTCTGTTCAAAGATAATTGTAAATGGCAAGTTGTATATACATTAATAGTCTGGATTTACTTCTCCAGAGAAATGTTCTATTTTCCTTTCTGAGTACTAAGAGTTTTCCAGACAGGCTTCTTTGCTTCAGCAGACATGTAGTAACTTTAGATATTAGCATTTTTTTCATTCAGTCTATGCAAGTTATTAAAATGTAGGGCTTCAGGATATAGTTCCTTGAAATAATGAGCCTTCCAGGAGGCAGGTGTGAAATACCAGAGGCCCTTGAAAGTAAGCCTGGCCCTTTTTGTGTAAAAACTAAGGAAGACAGGTAGAAGGAATCTCAGGTCAGAGACAAGAAAGGAGAAAGGAAGGGAAAAAATGAAAGGTTATTTTAGCTTTCTCAGAGGAAAGCCATGGAGAGTAAACCACGAACCCCTCCTGTGTCCTTTTGCATGTAGATTCTACTATTATTAGCTGGACCCCAACCTGCATAGGTAATTTAGAAGAACCCATCTCCCATGGAGTTGGCTTCACTTCAAGAGGTGGGAAACTAAGAGAAACACAGGAAAATACAAAGGGAAGAGCATTCATAACGGAAAATTTTTAAGTGAGTGCAATGTTTTTCATAATGTTTACTCATGTGATAATTGCATGTGACAAGGTTGAGATCTGAATGGCTTCAGTGAAGTTATTGATCCAAATTTGGTCTAATGGCAGTTAGTATATGAAACTCTCCATTGTCAGTGAAAGAGAACCATTATCCTAAAATAGCAACCATGCTGCACTGCCGTATGATGTAGAGAGTTCATATTCTCCTTGCTGTGTTTGTAATATCCTGTTAGTCACCTATTCATCACAAGTACACAATACACCCACAATTTATAGAGGAGAGGTTTCATTTGGCTCGGGATTTCAAAAGATCAAGTCCATGTAGATGGCTGGCTTGGGCAGGAACATCTTGGTGGAAGAGGGTGGCAGAGAAAAGCTGGAACAGTACAAGAGAAAAAGTACCAGGGGTCAGATTTACGACCCAAGGTCCCACTGCACCACCTCCAGCCAGGCGTGGAGCACGCTCTACTAATCCCTTGCGTGGCTTCTCAACCAGGGAAGCTGACGCTGAAGTGCGACTGTCACCTCCATGGCATGTAAGCCACCAGGACGAGTTTCTCCTTTGGTGAGGTGGTAGTTTACCTGTATTGATTTATTTGCTACTTAAAAATGAGACCTAAGGATGAGATTTGCTAAAATATTTCATCAATGATCAAGACTTGAGATGATTATTTCCTTAAGTTGGGCTGAGATATGAGGAAAATACATTTCCAGGAACATCCTATAATATCTCTGCTCATGTATCTTGGAAGGTGAGATGAACAAGGAGTCAAAATACAGTTTTCCTCTAACCGGACTATGGCTGTGTTCTGTATTTGAACCTCAAATCTCCAAAAGTATTCTGCTTTCCTGTACACCAATGTTCATATAAAACATAAAATTAAATGCATTTGTATTATTTTACTAGCCATATGTATCTATGAGGCTGCCAATGATAACTTTTATATTTTTCTATTATTAAATAAAGCTATAACAAATACAGAATTCCTGATTGCCATATTTTCTCTATTAATGTATCCTTTAGCTTTTTTTCTGGGTCTCACTGGTATTTTTATATCACAGTTTGAGGCTGATCATATTTAACAAATGGAAGCAATTTTTAATTTGCTGTTATTAGTTATTAAGTACATATTCTTCTACAAGAAAAAAAATGGATCAAGCCGATGTAAATGAAAGAAAAGAAATGCAAACTCCTGATAGCCCAACTAATTTGGCTCCTTGGCTCCTGATAAGACGTCAGGCAAGGGCCTGAGGAGCCCGCAGCTCTGGCCTCTTCCACTTTGCCTCCAGCCCTCTTTGGGCCACACAGGATGATGCTTATAAAGCATCTATGAAACCTGTGCTCAGTCCAAAGGTCAGCTGGCCTTTCTAGGAGTGGAGCATTTCTGGTATCTTTATGTTGAAAGGGAATGAGTAGCTAAGAGTGGAACTTCCCTACGCAAAAATCAAGTTATTCAGAATTTGGGACTGGTTAACCATTACAGTTAATATTTCCTCACAGCGCGTGCTGAGCAGATCAGATGTGCGTGTGTGTGGAGCCTCCCGCACAGGGCTCCATCTCCCTTCTCTGGAGTGAGCCCCTGAAGCCCACCGCAGAGCATCGGCTGCGAACCTGGGTTTCTTTCCTCAGGATCTCAGGTTCGCATAGTGTATTCGGCCCCTGGAACACATTACTTTGCTAATACCTCCTCCTCTGAATAAAAAGCTGTTTGTGGTAATAATATAATAATCAAAACATTATATTTTATCTTTAGTTTTGTAGCAGTTAATTATAAGTAGAAAGTTCATTTAAAGGAAGTTTTCAAATTCAGCAAAATGTTTTACATTTGAAGTAGAACTGCACTTACAGAAAAATATTACACTTTGCAGATACACATTGTTCCACTGGAAATGGAACTAAAAACTGTATATGGGAAATTACAAATGTATAATTTGCATAGGTTCATATATAATTAAAATGCAAACATAGCTGC